>JAEPRC010000074.1:0-91347 GCA_016758945.1 Mucor plumbeus
TTCAAATTTTTTTTAACTTGACATAAAAGAAAACAATTTAATCTTCCGAGATACATAGAATTTGTCTCAATATAAATATATTTGTAGTACTTAAAAATCATGCTAAACTCAAAACTAGCAAACACTGAGACAGTTTTGGGAGTCACTGTAAGTATTGCTTTCTATACCTCGTAATAGTACTCAATGATATACAGTAGTTGGATACAATTTCTGGATCGCAGAAAAAGAGGCTTTATTAAACAGCAAGGACTTAATAGAATTTTTAACATCGGAAGTTAAATGAGGAGCGATAGTGTTAGATGAAGTGTAAATAAAGTAAGTAATAAAAGTGGGGAATACTGAGCAAAACTACTTAACCTTTAATATTTTTTATACATTCCTCAGGTATTTTAGAAGAATGGCATGTCTCAGAACAATTTTGAGATTTTTCTGATATGTATATCGGAAGTAAAAACATCGTATACCTTCCTTTCCCTTTTTTTTACTATCATATATTTTGTCTTTTCTCACTTTAACTCCGTTTCAATCGCTAACTATGTACGAGACAAACTTTCAAATTATTTTATATGAAAGCCCAAATGCTACTTTTTAAACGGTATAGATTGTGGATATTTAGCTCTACTTCTTTTAAAGAAATATAAGCTAAAGTGAATATTCGAAGATAAACGGTAGGGTTTTTCCCCTCACAGTAGCTTGGCTCATCATTACGAACTTTGGTCAAGCTCGACTCGTCTTTAATGGCTAGGTACTAGCACTTCTATTTTCGGACAAATATCAATGGTCCATAGAGGAGAGGCACACCGCACACCCTCGCTGAAGATTTGACATAGCATTATTAGACCTAATATTGGATGAAAAAGTCCGAAAACCATCTAAAACCCATTTGAAACCTATTTTTTTACAACCGTAAAAAACTGACAGCAAAAAGCATATCTGGCTGAGTTTCAATACAGATGACTTCCAATTTTACACGAAAGTAGGTATACATCTCGGATACAATATATTAGCAAATAAACTTATATTTTTTTCATGTAAAAGTCAATAATAATAGTGACATATTTTAATTGACAACGTTTTAATATGATGGCAATACAGCCAAAATGAGGGAATAAAAGAAGATTTAGGAATATAAAGAGCTAGTAGAAAGCATCAAATGCTGAATAAAATGTTAGAGTATGCACGTAGCATGCAAGCTCTACCATCGTATTTCGCAAGGCAATATGAGCGTATTACTACAATGTACTCCACTTTAAGGTAATATATTCGTTTTACTTACATATTCCTTGCGTATTCAATGAGAAATAGTTGCAGTAGAAAATGACACTCCATATAAAAGTTCGTTTTTATTAATTCTAGGTTTATATAAAACAAAAGGATAGTAATAAAGCCAATGAATAAAAATCTAATAGGATGAAATAAGAACTATAGTTTTTTTGTTGCAGAGAAAATATGAATCTAATTAACCTGTATTTTTACATGGAATATTATCAATTCTTCATCAATTATAGCAATAGCATGATATAACACTGAAATAAAGTTACTATTACACTCACGTTGTTTTTTAAATTATTGTATAGAATAACGACTGAAGAAGGATTAAAGGGGTTAATTCTTTCAACAACCAAACATTCTACAAAGCGATAGAAATAAGCCTGCTCTATTATTTTTTCAGTGTTGTAGCTCTTTTTTTTTTTTGAGAAATATTGCTGGCCAGATGCGTAACATTTAAGTAGTAAAATTCAATATAATAAGCTTTTAAAGGATTTTTTTTGCCTCATTGCTCCAATATCTTGGTTCATTTTTATTTTGCTGTTTCCTTATACATCTGTTATTCCATCAAATTGGCTCACATTGTCATGGTAATTAAACAGAAATTAACTAATTAGTGTACAATTGTTGTTCCGAAATATTCTTTTTAGTATAGAAACTATATAGTTGGTGAGACGCATTTACAAATTTATAATTTATTGACGAAAATCCGTAACCTGCTAATATTTTTACGACTAATTTGCAGACGGTAGATATAAATTTGGGTGCATATTTTTTTGTTCTTCGATTAATTAAAGACAATCATATCGTAATAACGTAGTGTACGATTAATACTGATACAGTGTGAAATAATATTAAGCTTATTAAGCTTTTTTTAAGGAGATAATTGCTTATACTAAATTCAATATCTCCTTACAATACCCGACTAAATGAGATAATTACTATATAAATACTCACTTAATCAAATATTGTTTTCATTTATTTATTCTTTTATCAACATCAATTACCAAGTATGCCTTCATCATCGTACTTAGACGGCACAGCATCTATTACACTACCATGCATAGAGATGCCACCACGCACAACAAGTTTAAAATTTCGACAAATCATTATGGGCTCACCACCATCATCCCTATTATCAATGTTTGAAGATGATTTTGAGGACGTTGACCTCGAAACAGCCAGCAGAAGTAACTGTAGCTCACGCTCTACTTGTAGTAGTTCGTTTTCTACTGAATTTGAAGATGACCTTACATTAGAAAATATGTCAAATGTTATTGCAGCAGCAATTGAATTGTCAATGTCAACCAGTAAATGCATGTCGTCATACTCTGAGGGTAACGCATCTATCAAATATAATAAAAAATTATCAAAAAAGAAGGAAAATCGATACGTCAAAAACCCGTTCAAATGGAGTAGTAGAGTATCAACAGCAACATTGACAACAGCAACAACAACAAGGAAGCCAATGAAAGTTTACGATGACGGTAAACAAGAATTATTATATCGTGGTATTCAAGTAAAGGAAGTCCAAACCACTCTTGATCCAATAATTGTCTCAACGGAATTCACTCATAATTATCCTGAAATTACATTGCAGCGACCTCAATTTGCTCGCTTCAATTATTAAAATCCTACATACATATTTTGTATTAAAAAACTTGTTTGTGCTAGTATGTGCATTGAGTTGTATAATTTGTTTCTTTTTATTAAATGCTGTTATTTATGTACAATTGCTTTAATCATCTTGTTGATTTTCGGCTTCAAACTTTTGAGCAGCTTCAGCATTGGCTACCTTTTCAGCCAATGTAGCATCTTGGTCGCCTTCTAATCGTTGGCGAATAATTTCATAAATTGCACGCTGTGTTTTACGGTCTAACTTTTCCAATTTTTTTTCAACATCTCTTTTCAAATCCCAATTTGGTTTCTTTGGTGCCAGATTAAATAGATCCTTGTAGTAGAAATAAAAGAAAGTTAACGTCAATACTATATAGTTTTACAAAATAGTATACTAACCACTTCTTCTTTTTGTTTTTCTGCAGCTTGTGCTAAAGCTTCTTTTGTAAAGTCTTTAGTTTCTGTTTCTAATGTATTTCCAATATCATCAGGTTTGGCAATATTGACATGCTGTTGTAATGCTTCATCATTAGGTGTATAACTTCTGAATTTGAGAGCTCTATTATTTCATAAAAAGTAATATTTATTAACTCGAGTCATTTAATGATTGATTTTTATATGTGTATCCTTACTGTTCAGCTTCATCTGCAGCACGATCAGTTTGTGCAGCATTTCCCAATTTTCTCTTTCGAATAGCAGCGAGACGCTCCTTTCTCTTTTGTGCTTCTTGATCCATGTTTGAATTGTTTATTGTTGGAGAAGGTTAAAAAAATTGTCAAGTTGCGCGAAATTTGGTATTGAATCCATTAGCGGTTTATAACTGTGACTCCATAACATAAAGAGGAAGCAATGTCAAGTTAACCCAAATATCAGAAAACTAATATTTTGTAAGATTTTTTTTGAACCTGATTAACTCGATGAGCTTATAATTTTTTAAAAAAACGTATGAAATAATGAATAACTCTGCCGTTTGTTATTTTTTTTATATACAAGTATATGACAGAATAAAAATATATAAAGTATCAATAAAAAAATGACCAATGAGCACGTAGCATCTTTGATATGCTTTATTTGCCCTAGTCAGATCAAAAAGTGACAAAAGTATAGAAGAAAAAAACCCAATTGGGATAATTGGGAAAATGCAAAGGTAAAATGTAACAAGAGGGTGATAATAAAGATATCAGAAATTAGGTGGGGCTCAGGTTACAGTATTTCTACTTTAAATTCAGACAAATTAAATAAAATATGGATGAAATAAGGGTAAAGTTTGGATGTAATGATTTGAACAAAATTAAATTAGTCTCAGGTATTATTTCAAAGAGTTAACCTAAATGAATTTATTTGTTATAATTTAAACTCCCAAAGAAGAAACCGTGCTTGATACGGCGATATTGTAAACAAACTTAGCATCATTTTCTTTAGAAGCATCGATATCCAAGCCAGAGATGCATAGTAGTATACAATATTATAATGTTTTAGACATTTGCAACATCTTGACTTGTAAGATAATAGAATATTGTCTAAAAAATTAGTCTAGAACAAGTTAAAAACCATACACCGTTCATTTGTTAACTCTAATATAAAAAAAATGTATCAGTGATAAATAAATATATTTGTGTGAGAAATCACTTACATGTTCATAAAGCATTCTACAAACAAGCTCCTTAAAGCATGCGGATTAATCTTACTTAGTTCAGGACAAATAGGCATAATACAATTCAGATTCACCAGTCGCAATGAAGGAATAGAAATATTAAAGTCTTGAGTACAGCAATTTTGAACAATGTAACTTTTGAAAATTTTTAAAAGATCATAGGCACAAAAAAACCTTCTTCAAAAACTAGTAGAGAAAAACTTTTAGATCCTGAAAACACCATCTTGCAGTAAAAGAGACACCAAATCATAATCAATGAAGCATAATAGCAAAAATTATAGGATTAAAAAACCCTACTCCAAAGAGAAATAGGAGGGGGAAAAGCATTTGGATCTTGAGCACATAGCGCCAGCCTTGAAGAAACATCAATATTGAGCCCTAGCAAAGATCACAGGCTTAAAGAAGCCTTCTCTGGAGATTAATAGGAGGAGAGAAAAGCTTGTAAATCTTGCAAATACAATCTTGAAGCAGTAGAGACACCATTATAATAGAAAATCTTGAAAATGATAATAACGAGAGCATTGAAAACAGTACTCGAATACAGATGAGAGGAAAAAAGAGATACAATAAGAGAAGCCTTATAGATTTTGAATAAAAATACAGGATGCTTGGACAGTATTGTACCTTTTAATAAGTAAAGGTTCTCTTTAGGACATCTTTTAGATGCGATACTTACATTTAATCATCTTTTCATGAGAGTAGAACCGTGAAACTATAATAAGCAAATATTTAAAATATCTAAAATAACCAATGTTTACACATGCCAAATGTTCAAATTATGAAGTAATTTCATATTAAAGCAGGAGAAGCAAAATGTATGAAAGAAAGAAAGAAATAAAAAAGATGAATGAAAATTTCTCTTTTCATCATTCCATTTATAATATAAAGAAAAATGATAAATCGCGTTACTCCATAATACGAACGGTTGAAAGTTCAAACTATGCTCTATATTTATTGAGTATTCAAAGAACTGTTTATGACTAGAAAGAAATGGTTATTTAATTTGCTTACAGTAAAAATAATTGCAAGATATTACTGTCTCTTGTGATGTTTTTATCTTTTTCAATATATATATTGCACTTTTTATATAGCATCACGCCGTGCTTTTTCAATTTTAAACGTTTTGAGCATAAGCCCAGTTCATAAAAAATAAAAGGTTTATGTTTAAACAACTATCATTTAGAAATAATACTTTATTAGTTTCGAATATTATTCACAATTTGTACGAATTTGCATTCTCACTTTGTCTAGATTTCATTTTTGCTCTGTCTCAATATACAATTACAATCGTCCAAAATTCAATTGAAAATTGTTCAAACATTTTCCTGAAATGTCTGTATTTAAAGTGGAAATAATGTAATAAAAAGTAGATTCATCAATATATATTGTAGTGGTGTGTTTAAGAGTATGATACATTATGAGGAAATAGGGTATCTTAAATGGAAATAGGAGGGGGGCTCTCAAATCTTCTTCTTATAAATACAGGTATTAAGGCAACAATGGCGACAGCTAATAGGCATAGAACATTAATGGGAGTTAATAATTCCAGCTTGTCAGATGAGGATAGACGATCTAGAGCGGCACCAGCTTGTACATGTATAAAAGAAGGTGGAGCAACGCCTACAAATGTGCCCCAGAAAAAAACGCCAATTGGTACACCTAAATGAGGCGAACCTAGATTTACTGTCCAATTAGGTGGTAAAGGTGATATTCTTAACACAATCATGTAGTTAAACATGTGCTGTTTATGTTGTACAAGCTATTTAAGAATGTTATCATATTATTCAAAAGTAAATTGATATATGTTTTCCTTACTTGATCATTCCATTTTTTCAATCTTTCACCCATGAGTTTAATTACAGCAACAGAGCCAAGACTTCTGGATATTATATAAGCAAATGTTGCTCCGATTGCAGAACACTTTAAATTACAATTAGTATTTTAAATTTCTTTTAGGTCGACAGAGCAAGCTTTTTACCATTGAAACGGTGAATAATGTAAGCCAAAAATTGAATAATGTACCACCGAGGATTGATAACCACATGGAGCCAGGTATTGAAAAACTTTGAAGACTAATTTGAATGTTAGTAATTCGGATAATTTAGTTTATAAAACCATAAAACCATAAAACTTTACTATATGTATGTTATTACATATACAATATATACATTCATGAAATGCTTGTCCATATAAATTGATAATACAGCATTCAGCTTTCGTAAATCATCTAAATTTCTTGGAAATTTAATAGCATCTCTATCATGTCTAAATGTAAAATTTATGCATTAATTTTTGTGCATTTTAATGAGAAATTGTAACATTACGGATTCATAGCTGGTAAAGTGAGTTTAATTATAGCATACTCTAAAGCAGTAAATATCAAAATTAACAATACGAGTGTTGTTAATGACCATGCATAAGAATTGCTGGTCCAGAACCATGATTTTTTTTCTTTTTGGGTTACGACTAAATTGCCTGTTTCTGGATCTTGTGAAATTGCTATATAAGTTTGAACTTGAACAGTAACATCCGGTGGTAATAATGCCGTTGTTTCTTGTTGTTGTTGATGTTGATCTATAAACGACATGAATAAAAAATCTCTAGAAATAGAAAGAAAGAAGAAGGAAAAGAAAACAAGATGCTTTACAACTCAGGGAAGAAGAGGGGTTTATATGCCATATTTCCAATTAGGCTTTTTTTGTAGCCGTAATTAGCAACATGATTGAGTGACCGTATACCAATTTGCTTGATGAAAAAATTAATAATAATAATAATAATAAAAAAAAAAAGCGTTCTTCTTTATATATCCAACTGTACACACGTTACTATAATGTCAGGTCATGAACCAAGTCCATTAATTCCCATTGAGAAAAAAAAATTTCTTTGTGTAGAATACCCAGGTTATGTGAAAAGAGCAGAACGTGCTATTAAAACATTGGGTGGAGAGAATGCCTTGAGCGAAGCATTGTCAAATAACGATCAAGTTCAATTAAGATATAGAGCAAAAGACATTTTTTCACATCCCATCAATGGTGATTTTATGGACACATGTAAACTTCTAGCTAAAGTAACTAGGCGCGTGAAGAGAAATAAAAAGACTGGGGAAATTGTTGACAATTCCGAACCATGGAAGCCTCAAATCTTAGGAACTGTAGAGAAAACTGTTCGATTCAGAGGTTGGTATAAATTCAGTTTTGACAGATGATTGAAATTCTAATGTTAATTTAGCATTGGCCGATTTTCAATACATTGTACCAAAGGATGATAAAATGCGTCAATTGAAAGAAGCATTGGATGTTGGAGATGGTAATAGCACAAATATTCCTTCTTTTGTTTGTTTGTTTGTGTGTCAAATCAGCTCATTTTGTCATTTATAGTCAGTACAATCATGAATTATAAGGTACCAGACGACGATGAAGACTTTGATAACCTTCGTAATATTCCGCCTCCCGCATTTACACCCATTGAAACGCCATTTTCATATGGCTACAAACAAAATGCTCCTGTGCTTAGAGTTAGAGTGAGACAGCCTGATGGTTCAGTGAGTATTAGTGTAATTAAGGTCTAATTTTGTGATATTTAGACTAACTGTAAAATAGTTCAAAATCAAATTGCTTAATCGATCTAAAGTTCATGTACATCAAGTGACAGGTATAACGTACGAGGACGAAAACATTCCCTCAAAATCATGGCATAATTTAAGGGAACCAACCACAGAACTTGAGAGAGAAGCCATTGAAGCCGTTGCCAAATTATTTGAAGATCGCCCTATATGGTTACGATTTGCGCTTCGCCATAATTTAGACGCTAAATTCCATAAAATCCTTACCAACGCACTTACACACTCTGCATATACATTTCACAATGGTCCTTGGCGTGATTGTTGGGTAAAATATGGGTTAGATCCAAGGAAAGACCAGCAATATCACATGTAAAGTCAATTCCAATGATTTAAAAGTATCATTTTAACGTGAAATTACTACTTATAGCTATCAACAAGTCGATGTTCGAAGAATCCTCAAAGAGGGCCAGCAAAGAAGGGTTGTTTCTAGGAGAGCTAACCCTACAGCTTTTAGAAGCTCAGGCACTGCTAAAAAAGAGGTTCTGGAGTAAGTTGGGATAAGAGTAAATTGTATAATGCAATTGACGCTAATACATATTCTTAATAGACTAGTGCCTAATCAACATATATTTGATGGTAAAATACTGCCTGGCCCATCTTCAATGTTTCAATTATGTGACATTATCGACCCTGAAATCGCCCTTTTGATCCATAACAAAGAATATATAAAATCATACTCAACTGTAAGTTATCTTTCTCTTCATAAATACAAATATTCACAAATCAAAATAGAAATATGCTGGATTTTTTTATCGATGCGTTTTTGAACGTATCCGCAAAAATTTGAAAAAAAAGTACGGTGAACTAACAGACACTGGCAAAGCTACACCTTTAAAAAATATCGAGCACGGATTAGCAGACGAAATCAACAAAGAAATTGCTACTGAAAATGAAAGTACATTAGAAGAGGAGCACTATGAAGTGGAAGAAGATGTTGGTGGTTTAGCGAGCGCTGGTTTTGAGAAGGCGGCTATGGATGCTATGAATGCAATGAATAACAGGGAAGGCTCAAGTAAACGATTGCAAGAAGTTGCAGATGAATACATTGATCAGTTGGAATCTGTGAATACAACCATGAGTAATATGCGAATTAAATTTAATCTTACATATTTCTTACCTTTCTTTTTCTTTTTTTTTTTCTTTCTAGCAAATGATCTTGAAGGTGAGGATGATATAGACTTAGATATTTTTGACACTCTTGAAGAGTTTGATGACGAAGAATTGGATGGAATGAATGACGATGATATCGACATCCAACAAGAACAACAGGTTACTAATGAAGATATTGAAATGAAAGATTAGTTTGACCCATGATTATAATGATGGGATTTTCTGAATTTCACTTTTTTTCTGAAAAATAAAAATATTAAAAATAGAGAAACTACAATAGTATTTGCACTATTACATACAGATAAAAATTTATTACAAATCCTATGCAGAAAAATTCCAAGATGTTCAAATTTACAAAATCAAAAATATGGATTACTATTATTATTGTTGTTTGTTTAATTCAAATTCCCGATACATTCAGGGGTAAATTTACAAATTCAAATCATTTTAAGTTGGCATCATGCAATGGTACAAATTCGTACAGATTCATAATATTAATTCAAAGCAGCACTCAAATAATAAATCCATTATATACTCTAGCATTTCTTTCTTTCTTTCTTTTTTTTTTATTTTCACAAAAAAGATGTCATTATTATTGCTAAATTTATAAATGTCAGGATTCAGAATACAAATTTAAAAAACTCCAATTCACATAAAACTTAAACGATGGATTACACAAAAGAAAATTATGCAAGAATAAAGAATATAATGTAATTGGTTTTTGGAGTTTTATTTGTGGCAGCCTTCATTTAGTAGCTGTTGCCATTGCTTTTAGTCAAGACAATTGGTCTACTCTAGATGATTTATCTTCTACAATCTCTCCAGTCATATAGTATTGAACTAGATATTTTCTTGAACACATATATTATTAGATAAATCTAGTATTTTATTCTAATGTTAATCAATTCAAAGCTTGCTTTCTGTCCCAGTAGCATTAGTAGCAATATTCTCCTTTCTTTTTTCTTGTTCACGTTCAGATAAACGGACGATACCTTCTTGTGCAGTGGTAGCTACCAAAGTACCGTCCTGGCTATAAATTTTACCAAATGCCATTCCTCTTCCATTGTTAGTTCGAGGGCTATGAATGTCATATAATAACCATGTATCTGCTCTTGCAGGAGTATGAAACCAAATAGTATGATCTAGAGATGCAATCATACCAATACTTCTAGAACTGATTAGATAGCCATTAGCAGCAGCAGCAGTAGTAATGAAGCCACTATCAGATGCATAGGCAATGATACAAGCATGAAGCTTCATATCATCGTTTAGTAACCCTCTTGTTTTGAACCAACGTTGCTGGGAAAATGTATTAATATTTACCATCATAAATTCCATTTTCATAAAACTTACACTATGTGTATTAGGCTCAATACTGCCCGAAATCACCTGTTGAGGTGATAATGTTATAACTGCACGAGAATCAATTGGGAGATCCTATTTGAATAATACAGTAAGCATTCAGGGAAAATTACTTTTGACCAACGCATATATACATACATCCTCTAATCTTTTCTGAGCTCTTTTTCTCACAATTTCAGGAAGACTCTCAGTGATAGCCAAAGTATTTTGCAGAACTTCAATATCACTATAGATAAACTTGTGTTGAATAATTATTTTACAAAACAAAACGATATAAATTTACGAAGGTAGCGTTTCTGGACCAACTGTTTGAGGCATTTCAGTCTAATTTACATGAGCTATCTGTATTCATGACGAAGATGTTATCACTTACTTGATGACTTAAAGTAACCGAATCATCAGGTTTAACAAAACTGCAGCTACATACAAAAATAGCCTTTCCTCGTTGTGTTGCTTTTACAATACGAGTAGCATATGATTTTCCATCTCTTACTCGTTGGACACTATAAACTACAGGTATTTCAACACTACAAGCTAAGATGAAATAAGCATGAAGAGACTATAACTATGATTAAACTTGTTGATCTAATGGATGCCTATTCAATAAATATACTTACATGTACAAAAAATTCTTCGTCTACTGTATCCCAAGCTGCTCTTAATGATTGAGCCACAATCTATACATATAATTATATAATTAATATATGAATTTTACTTTAATCTCATGCCAACTTACCTGCCCACCGAATGCACCTCTTGATCCCCAAGGCAACCAAAGCTCTTTACTCATATATAGATTGGTGTCAATCAATTGAACATCTACTGCCTTTCTCATTTTCAATGCAAAATCAATTTCTCCTTCAACTTTTTCTATTATTCCTTCATCTTGATTATTTCTAAAATTGATCTTGTTAGCAAATGTCGACATGTTGAAGAAATTAAAAACGATAAGAAAAAAAGGTTAAATACCCCACACTTTTGTTTTCCCAAGTACTTTTTATAATTTACATGACAAACAGGAAATTTGATTCATCCGGAAAGGTATAATGTATACCTTTCTATTGTACTACAACACTGGCAAATACACACGCTCGGATCTTAATCCCATTTAGAGTACAGTATTTAAACTTCAGATTGAGACAAAATAAGTAAAATTTGGGATGAAATGAGGATAAAGCTTGTATGTGACGAGGATGAAATTGGAATGAGATTAAAGTGAGAAATAAAGATGATGAGAAGGGAAGTAGAAAAAGATCAATTATTCTCTGGTATTATTTCAAAAAATTAACCTAAATGAACTTATTTGTGGTGATCTAAACTTCCAAAGAAGAAATTGTGCTTATTGTAAATAAACTTCACATCATTTCCTTTAGAAGAATCGATATCTAAGCCAGAGATGCAAAATATACAATATTATAATGCTTTAAATATTTGCAGCATCTTTAGCTTGTAAGATAAGCAAAATTGGCAAAAAAAAAAAAAAAAAGATACATTATATTACTCTATAATACGAATGTTTGAAAGCACGAATCATGCTCTATATTTATTGAGTATTCAAAGAAGTGTTTAGGGCTAGAAAGAAATGATTATTCACTTTGCTTATAGTGAAAATAGTTACACAATATTTACTGTCTCTTGTGATGTTTTTATCTTTTTCAATGTGTATTGCACTATTTACATAGCATTACACTATACTTTTTCAATTTTGAACATTTTGAGCACGAGCTCAATTCCTAACAACTATTATCTAGAAATGATACTTTGTTCGTCCGAGAAGTGGTCCGAAATTCAGACATTTCAGGACGATTGTAATTGTATACTGAGACAGAGCAATATATTTTATCTATTGAGCCAATTGAGTTCAAGTTCCTAGCAGCAAAAAATGCGCATTGGCCTTATATTAATGTTATACTATAATTGCTATTATAAAATGATTAAGCTATTTATTTGATAAAAAGTATTATAGTTTAATATTTAGAAGTATTCGGTTTACTATGTATGTTATACTGGATTGAAATGATCAAATATTCGACTAAATAGCTATCAATTAAATGAAGACCTATAAAGCCAACATCTTATACAAACTCCAAGTCTTTTTCTGTAAAAATCTTGTCAAAATCAATAATAGAATGCCAAATTATATTTTAAGCTATGCGCATATATCTTAGCAAACAATTTTGTTGTGTTATTCCTTAAAAAAAGAATGCTATTTGAGGGCTTTTGAAAGAAAAAGTACATTTTAGTACAACAATTTCAATTTTTCTCATCTTTTTGCAAAATATAAAATACTAAATTTACTACAACATTGAACAGTACCATAATATATTGATTAGATATCTTGAATAAACATTATTTTCTATAGCTCTACGGCATTGTGAAATCTGTTAAAATCTGTATTTTGATGAGCTTTTGCGCACTTAATGACTCCCAACACCGCTGGTTTCGCAAATTTTAAATTTTAAAGAGAATTTAAGGTAGAAAAAAATTATCATATGTCTGGAAATACATTTTATACTTGCTAGAATTCTTTAAGTAACATAATTCATACAAATTAATTATTTTATCGCACATTTTTTTTAGTGGTATTAATTTGAATAATGCATTTTTACGCTCCACATGAAATTCTTAAAAATACCCAAATAACGATTTTCATAAGATGATATACACCTTTTTTTTTGTAACAAACAGTAAATAAAAAAGTTTGACCTTTTTTTCAAGATATAGCTTCATATATTTTGAAAAAGTATGCTCATTATTTGAGCTGAAAAATCGTCTAAAAATGAAAATACGGTTGATTAGATCGGTTTTGAATTTTTTTCGCTTTTTTAATTGAAATGTTATAAAATTAGTTTTTGATGTATGCATAAACCTTTATTCGATTTAATTACTTTCTTAAACGCCATGGCGTTTGCGGAAGCACTGTTTAGTCGAATAGTCCTCCCGTCATGGTATGAGGGGCCTGAATGTAGTAGTAAACATTGTAGTAAATCAAAAACGTCTTACATGTAATACTGAAACGGTAAATAGCCTTTGTGTTTCCAAAAAAAAAAAAAGAAAAGTGAATGAAACTTGTTCAATAAAAAGGATGATAATACATACCGAGAAGAGAAGGTAAAATAAAAAAGAGTTAAAACAGCAAAGTTAGTATATGTTAAATAAATAATAACTGATAAGTATACCTTAAGTATTAAGCTCATCAAGCTATTCCAGCCGTGCTACGCTTCTTGTAAGGAAGGTAGTGGCGATATTGGTAAAGTCGGTGTGATGGTGACCGACGCTAGGATTGAATAGAGGGAAGTGAACACCAAGTGCAGAGTATGATAAGCCTGATAAGCCAATTGCAAGATAAGATATGGCATCTCGTTTTTTATGGGAGAATCCTGATTTGACCAAGATGCATGCTGGATTTGTGCAGACAGATGCTCCATTATTGGTTTTCAATGTATTATCAATTATATGTACAGAATGGGTAGTTTTATGAAAACAATAAATACAAGTTTGTGATGTATTATACTCATTGATAATAATTGCTGAGATGCATCTTGAGTGGTTTTGAGATTTCCATTTGCCATCGCACTTTTTAAACCCTTTGATACGCGATCCAATTGAGTGTAATCTATCACCAACAAATGCAATGGTATTACCTCTTTGACCTTGACTGATAAATCTTCGTTCATTTGAACAAGCTTAATCGAGAAATTTTTGTCTTCTTAATTCTTTGCTTCTTCTTTTGCTGGTAATAGTGTCACTGTAGATACAGAGGCAGTTTTTTTTTTTTTTTTTCTTTTTTTTTTTTTTTTAACAAGATAAGCAAGAGTATTTATTTTAAATCAATAGCAATATATGAACCTTTTCTTTTTTATGTTTCTCTATATTCATCCTCATTTGTTGCTGATTTCATTTATATCTTTTAATATTTCAATTTTCTGGTTTTTGAAAAATTCTAATTCTTTTACAAATAAAATGGAATATAAGTTTAAACTTAAGAATACTACAACTGTCTCTGCATAATTTCAGTACAACTTCTGCGTTAAGAAATGAGCTTGGTTTTTCAAAGCCTTTGATTTGGCGAACGATAAAATTGGGTTTCCATCGAGTTAATATACTGCATATGCCGCACAAACTTTGTCGTGACTATGGGGGTTAAGTAAGTCGTCTTACGCGATGCTTTTGACTCAAAATGCTACTACGTACTTGATATTAAATTATCTATTTTCTTTATAAACATATTATGGTTTGTTCTCATATTGAAAACGCTACACTAACCCCACCTTCAGCATTTACGCAAGTATACAAAGATGAATGCACTCAATGCTTTGATAATCAGGTAAATTGAAATGGACTATGTTATACAATTGCCGCTAAATATATGTATTTTATCAATTCTTTATAGGATGGGCCTGAAGGTATTGATGTATGCTTGACATGTTTTAATGGTGGCTGTTTGGATAAAGATAGACATCATGCTTTAACTCATAGTCAACTTACTGGTCATCCTTTAACTGTTAATATTCGTCGCATTACTGTTATTAATCCCAACAAAAGAGTGAGTTTGTGTTGTTGTTAATTAGTAACGCCCATTAACAACTCTATCCTCTATAGAATAATGATGATGCTCCACCTCAAAAAATCAGTAAAATTGCTATTGTTATGGAGAATGAAGAGCCTACCTACGAATTTGTTACAACCGTTAGATGTTATACATGCAGTACAGAAGAAGCTAAAGAAGCTACGCCCAAGGTATGCTTATAAACAGATCATGCCGACGAGATAGAGTTATTGAATTTTATTGTATAGTTGGATGCTATTGTCGATGCAGTTATAAATTCATTATCATCTGCTAAACAATCCGAGGTAAAAGCTTGGGAAGAAGTGATTACACCTTGTGAACATACATTATGTCTAGTTCAAGACGAACCCAAACAATTACAAGGTCAAGATTTAGCTCATTGTGCCGATTGTGAATTGAATCAAAATTTATGGTTGTGTTTGGCTTGTGGTAATTTAGGATGTGGTCGTAAACAATACGATGGTTCTGGTGGAAATAACCATGCCATTGATCATTTTGAAAAGACGGGCCATGGTGTTAATGTGAAATTAGGAACAATTACAGCCGAGGGCACTGCAGATATTTATTGTTATAGTTGTGATGACGCCCGTGTTGATGAAAATTTAGCTACCCATTTAGCTAATTGGGGCATCAATGTCGCTCAACAACTTAAAACTGAGAAAAGTATGACAGAATTACAATTGGAACAAAATATGAAGTTTGATTTTAGTATGACAACCGAAGATGGAAAGCAATTGGAACCTAAGTTTGGAGCTGGTTATACTGGTCTCAAGAATTTGGGAAATAGTTGTTACATGGCCTCTGTCTTACAATCTGTATTCAATATCGAACAATTTCAATCAAGATACAATCAACAATTAGCAGAGCATGCATTGACATGCACTTTGGAAGCCGCAAATTGTTGGCATTGCCAATTGCATAAATTGGCGGATGGTTTGATATCAGGAAGATACTCTCAACCTATTTTAAACAATGATGGTGTTCAGTATCAAGATGGCATTGCACCAGGTATGTTTAAGGCTCTCGTTGGTAAAAATCATCAAGAATTCTCCACTATGCGTCAACAAGATGCTTTTGAATTCTTTCAATTTTTATGCAAATCAATTCAGCAAAAAGAACATACTTCTAAAAACGATCCTACAAAAGCTTTTGATTTCTTTACCGAACAACGTCTTCAATGTGGTAAATGTAAAAAAGTTAGATATCAAAAGGATCAAACGAGTTGCATCTCTGTGGAGGTACCAGCTCGTCTCAAGGAAAATTCTGAAAATGAGTATGAATCCGTTGATTTTACAGAATGCTTGGATACATTTGTTAGAGAAGAAACTGTAGAAGGATACCAATGCCCTAATTGTAATGAAAAAACAACTGCTCAAAGGTAATCGAGAGTAAATTTAGTGAGTTTTTGGCATGCTTAAACTTTTCATTTTGCATGTAGATCTGTCAAATTTAGTACATTTCCTGAAATCTTAGTTCTCAATCCTCGTCGTTTCGCTTTTGTCAATTGGGTTCCTCAGAAGCTCAGTAAGTTTTTGTTAATACAAGTAAATTTAGCATTATTATTTATTTTTTATTTTTATTTTTTTGTTGTTGTTGTTGCAATTGATAGATATCCCTATCAATTTTCCTGAAGGACCAGTACAACTTGATAGATACCTTGGTTTAGGCCAACAACCTGGAGAAGAGTTATTGCCTGACGAATCTCCCTCTACTCCCTCATCTTCAGAACCGTCTTTTAATCAAAATGATATTGATCAATTGAAAGCAATGGGATTTTCAGAGAATCGATGTAAAAGAGCTTTGTTGAATACTGGCCACAATGGCGCCGATATTGCTATGAATTGGATGTTTGAACACATGGAGGATTCAGATATTGATGATCCTTTGCCTGCCACTACTACATCTGCTAATAGCGTTACTGCTTCTTCAGGACCTTCTGAAGACCAAATTTTGACATTGCAAGAGATGGGATTCTCAGCACAACAAGCAACAAAGGCATTGCATGAGACTGTAAGACATGAAATATAATATATTGAACTTTTTATTAATGAATATTCTTATTGTTGGTAGAATTGTGATACCGAAAGAGCTTTAGATTGGCTTTTCAGTCATCCTGACGACAATGGAGAAATGAACGAACAAGCTGTAAGCGGTGCTACACCAGAAATTGTTGGCGGTAAGTACTCTCCCCTCTGATTAATCTATAATTGTCAGTGTACTAAATGCTATTTTGTAGATGCTACTCCTCCTTTCAATTACAAGTTGGATTCTTTTGTATCTCACAAAGGTACATCTGTCCATTGTGGTCACTATGTATCTCATGTTTATAAAAACGGTGAATGGGTTTTGTTCAATGATAACAAAGTAGCTGTAACCCCTAATCCACCTATTGGAGAAGCATATCTCTATTTTTTGAAGAGACAACAGTAATTGTTTTTGTCTATTAAAATCTTGTTTATTTACTATACAAATATTCTATTCTTTTTTTTTTTTTTTTTTTTTTTTTTTTTTAAATCATTAAAGTGTTGTTGTTGCAGGAAGACCAACTGCAGGAAGTCTAGGGAATACACCAAGATACTATAGTAGATTTCAAATTAATAAATTAATAAACATGTGAAATCTATCACAAGGAAATTTGTGTACTTACTAATAATGCCCAACCTAATACCCCAAAAAAAGCACCAGATAAAATCTCAAAATGCCCATGAAAATATACACCTGTCATGAAGAGCATGACCCACCACAAGGCAGCAAGTAATAAGATACCAACAACAGAGAAATATTGAGCACGATCGCGTGTCTTCATTTGAATAAATGGCTTTGCATTATAAAACAACCAACTTAATTCCTCCCATAAAAACAAACTTGCGTGAATCAACAAGACACAATGTCCTGATACGTCATGTCCACCAGTCCATTGACCTCCCATTTTACGACACACTTGTTGTTCAACAACCATTGCTAATTCTGCATTTAATTTAGTATCTTGCAACAAGGAACTACATTTACCGCCAGTCAATATATAGACTCGGTCAATGAAGCTTGGACCTAATAACCATTGAGTCATAATGTACCAATATAACGTCACTAATACATAACGTGCTGCTCCTGTTACGAAAGCTTGGGTATTTTGCAATCGTTTTGATCGAACAAGGTATAGATAACCAAAATATAAAAGTGTCACCCAGAACCATCCTATTTTCACAAAGAATACATTGAAAATATTACGCTTGCTGCTAAAGTAAGAATCTGGTGGGTGTCCAATCGTGGCATATAAGAATGCTACAAATACTGTTGTTGGATAAAGTATTGAAGATACTATTTGATGTGGTTTTAAGTATTTTGTTAGTGTATCCATAATATTAGCTTTTTTTTTTTTTTTTTTTTTTTTTTTTTTTTTTAAGAAAAAAAATATAGTTGAAAAGAAAAAAGAACTGTGCACAACAAGTGTGGAAATTTTGTAAATTAAATATACCTTTTCAGCTGCCAGACACATCCACTATGGACCGCCCCAGGAAAATGCATAAGTAGGTCACTCAGGACATGTGTTTAAACTGAATTGGGCAGGGTTTTGAACTGACTGTGCATGGAAATGCTGAATTTGCCGATCTCATTTCCATCGACATTTCAATTTACCATAACCAAAATATGCGTTTTTTTTTTTTTTACAGATAAATCGAAATATAAAATACATTTTGTCTCTTTTATATAATTTTTTCTAGTCGTCTATATACAATTATTCAGGTGAATGCAGTTATTTATGTAGAAAATCTCACTTAAAAGAAAACATGACACTAACATTTGCACTGTGTTACAGCCTTGAAAATAGCTGATTTAATATAGAATAAAATGAAATAACAATGTTATTTATTGCTTGTTGATCAAATGGCTAAGCTAAAGTATCCAAATGTACTCATAATACAAGATATAAGGCTTTAATTGAGCATAAACTTGTTAAATCATCAAAAACGTAGTATATTCAAAGAATTGTTTTATGCACTTTTTGTACAGATTTAAAGCTCAAAAATGGCCAAAACTATTTTTTGGAGCATGTACCTTCTTGCTATACTTTTATCTCAATTTTTTTGGATCATAAAAAACACGACTACAATCGACCTCGAAATCCTTACATATATAAGCAAAAATCCATCAAAATTATTTAATCGACGTTTAGACCCCCAAAATGGGATTTTTCATTATAGCTTTCTTAAGTCCGAAATGACCGGAATTTCTCTAGAATGCATATTAAAGCATTTATTTGGTTGTTGCTTGTTCACAAAATAGATTTTTATACAAAAAACAGATATTTCTTATACGCAAAATTGTGCAATTTTTTTGGTGTGACTTTTTTGAGTAAATACCACCATTTAATGTAAAATTTAATGATATATCTATATCACTTAGTGAGCTTTACATATTTACATAATGATTTTTAGAGAAATAAGCGAATAAATAATAATTTTTTTCCAAAATGACATTTTTCAGATCTAAAAGAAATCGGTGTTTCAAAACTAATTTACTAGTATTATTACTACGTATAGCGAATTGCTTTTTTGATAGCTAATCCAAATTTGTATAGTGTATATGAAGGTATAAATAAATATTTTTTAAATCAAAAATATGCTTTGCGTTTGTATCAAACTATGTAAGTTTATGTAAGTAAATTAGCTTTTATTCTGGTATAGGGTATGTATAAAGCAAGAGCGCTTCACGTGAATTAGTTTAAAGTAATAATTTGTTTAAAAGAATTATTACAGTTCAATCGTAAGCAATGTAATGTATTGGTATCAATTTTTAATATTGATAAGTGTCTTGAGATAATGCGTTTTTCTGAAGCAGAATTGCTTATATAATGTTTGTTAGTTTTTTTGATAAACATATTATTAGCCTTCCACTTGGATGTCCTCTGAAAGTATTTTATATCATGATTGTTGTTTTGCTTGATTTCTAAAGACACGACATTGATACCTGGACGGTTAATGAGTACGTTTATAAAGTCAATAAAAAGATAATGTATATCTAAGCTACTAAAGCCTAGCTTGAGATTTTGATGCTGATCAATAACTTTACTGAAAATGCATTTCGCAAATTCAATTTTTGCCAAATGACTAAAGCTTGCATTGAGGCCAGTAATCAATTCTTGAGATACACTTACATGCTCATCAAAGGTCAAATGCTTAATAGAAAAGGTTCTGTTATAATTAACAAATGCGCTAAAGGCTTCATTGAATATTGCTGGATTTGAGCAACGACCGTTAATTGATAATTGATACAGCTGGGAAGTTCTATCAAGCAAATACTCAAATAATTCTTGATTTACCATGCTAGAGGTAATTATGAGGGACTTGAGCTTTGAGTTAGTGATTTCCTGGTTAGTGATTCTCTCATTAGGTTCATTGTTGTTAAATATCTCGAGTGGATTATCATTGTCGAAATTAAACAATTGTAAAGTCTCCAATAGAGGGCATGCACGCAAGAGATCATGCAAGAAAACCCGACGCTTGAATCGTAAGTTTAATGTTTTCAAGAACGAGAAATGTTTCAAGTAGGAAGAAAAGCCATCGATACCTGGTGCTTCTTTAAAGCTCTTGTTGTATATTTGAAGACTCAGTTGATTCATCCTTCCACGATAATGATGAGTTAAAGTAATGTAATATTGGCTACAAGAGTAAGGTGCATAGATTGCTTGTAAATTATTTAAAGGCACCGTATTTTTATACTGATCCAAGTACTGCAAATAACGATGTGAATTGTTCTCATTTGTGAAATCGAGGGTTTTTAGATTTTTGCATGAAACTAAAATGCGTATAAAAACTGCTCTGTTGATGAAATCGTTACTGTTATACTTTGATTGAAATGACATGTGATGGACATCATTGCCATCAATAAAACCATTTTGCTGAAAAATCTTTCCAATCAAAATAGTAGCATCATTACTGTTCTTGATTACGATGCTTCTGTTTAATAGGTACAAGGCTACGGCATACCAAGTCTTACAAACTAATAAGCACTGCTGTTTAGATTCACGAGATAGATGATTGAATACTTCAGTCAACACTTCAGGTGGTAGATTTGACATGAAGCCAAGTTTAATAATTTTTATATAGAAGAGAGAGAGAGAGAGAGAAAGAAAAGAGGGGCCAGAAGTCTTTCTGAAAGGCAAAATTGTTTAAGCATGATCTGATGTCAGCATTTGGTTGCAACGATAAATTAAATGTAATTCAATATTGTAGCATTACATTACTGCTGTCAAATCCCTCTCAGGTTTAAACATCCATTAGACAACCTGAAAACATCATAAAATTTATCTTAAGACAGACGCTTATAATGGTATTGCCCCATTAAAGTTATCTAGATATACTACTTTTGTTGTCAAACCAGAAAGCTATTCATAAATCCTAATAGATGTCAAACTTTATATTTATATGACTAGAGGGATACATTACTGAAATAACGCTTTGCTCAGAGATAAATAATTTAAAGAGTTTTTGAACCTTGGGATTAACATCTATAAACAACATATTCTGTGTATATGATATCCAAACGACATAAAAAACGCTCTATATTTTTTGCTTTCTGAAGATCTAGTCATTTTACAGAAATTTGTGTAATTTTATGCAGCCAGTTACACGAAATTCAGCTTGAAATAACACTTTAAAGAGCGCATTTCTGTACCTTTTTGACATTCTCAAATGATCAAACATATATCAAACGATTACCTTGATTAATAGATACTTTTTATACCTTTTTTACATTTTTTTTTAAAACCTTCATTTTTTTTGAGATTTTGGTCGAGGTATCATAAAGAAAAAAAATTATGTTTTTTAGAAATTCCTAATTTTCATGCGATTTTTGCTGAATTGTTTGTGGTAGAAACAAACGAAATGCGTATTTACAATAGTATTTACACTTTAAATTCAGGCAAAGTAAGTAGAATTGGGGATGAAATTAAAATAAAATTGGGATGCAGTGAGAATGTTATGAAAACTAAATTTAGATAAAATGAGAAAGGAGATTTAGAAAATACGAAATTAGTCTTCAGTTGAATAATAATAAGATGTCTGTAATGATTTAAATCTCTCTATGGGAAAAACCGTGTTTATTAAGGCTATATGAGTTAAATAAATATTAAAATCAGATTCTTGCTTTAGGAGAAATACGTCCCGAAGAACCATTACCATTCCATATTAATGATGAAAAAAAGCAGCATGTTTTTAGTAGCATTGATGTCTCTCTGCCACAGTGTTTCACAGCTTTGACATCCAAGAACACTGTGGTTTTTGACTCCGTCCGCCTTTTTCAATGAGTCTTCATAGCATATATTACAAAATCCTTGAAGTCATGAATTCATCAACTGTAACCATTAAAAGATTTTCTTCTTTTTCTCGTTTTTTTAAAGCATTTCAGAGAACACCAGTTACTCCACATTCGTTACCTTTTAGTTTTACCAAATCTTTTAGTAAACTAATAATTTATTTTATGTTTTACTCCTCATAACCAGCTTTGTCCTTTTTAAAAAGTTTACATTTATAATATTTTTTTTTATTGTAGTGACCAATTTCTTTGCAATCCTTGCATGCTGGCTGTAGCTGCTCCCCTAAGTCAATAATGCTTGTAAATAACAAACTAATTTTCAAAAGCCATATAATTTATATCTAACTCTCTGATCGCTTTTACTGCTTGAGTCTTGTTTAGAATTAAGGATTTATACATTGTCAGTTTTTGTAGATGGAGGAATGTAAATAAAGAGAGGACGAAAAAAACACAATTTTGTGTGGAGACAATGTAAATTACAGGGTTTTGGTACTTCAACGGTACTAACCGGGTATCCAAGCAGTCAGTCTAGAGTAAACATTATACAACTATGTATTTGTTTGATGTAATTGCTAGTATTTTGTTTCCATCTTTTGCAATTTTTAACGTTACCAAAATTCAGGATTTAAAGTTAAGAAGATGATAATTCCAGAAATACACATTGCTTGATTGAATCAACATATCCATCCAAATTTCATTTTTACTTTGTCTAAATTTTATGTCTGCTTCATCCAAAAATATAATCTTTTCGTCTAAATTTGAATTGAATAAACCGTATTATGCTTCTACAGATGAGGGTCTCAAATGCCATAAGTACAAGTAAATTACTCTTCTTAAAATAAGTGTTTATATGACAAATCAGCAATAGAATTTATAAAATTGTATTTATTATAATATTAACTAATGATTTGTGTATATATTGCAATTAATTGTATTTGTTTTTTTATGAAAAACATTCAAGCATCCACTGGATTTTGAGTAGATGTTAATTTCTTTTGTTCTTCTCCACCAGTTGGGTTAGCACTGACACCAAATTCAGAAGTATTTGAAGCATCTGACTTTGGCTTCTTTGGTTGTAAAAGATTTAATTCATTATCTGCAGTCAATTTTGCAACTACCATCATGTTACGTAGACCATTTTGAGCTAATTTGACTACAGTATTTGGGTCAGGGATGTCTCTTTTCGAAAGGCGAGCTTTTTTATTATTGTTTGTGGTAGCAAGACATGAAATTGCCATCATTATCATTGCAAAAAGTAATATGAATATTTTAGCCATTTTTTTTTGTAGATATAAGGTTATTAAGCCTGTTCTTTTTACCTTATTCAAACATCTCTCTTTTTATATACTTTTTAAATTAGGGCTTCTCTCCTCAACTACTAGTACCCTAGCCTCCTTCTCTTGGACCAGTTTTTCTTTTAGCTATTTTATAATTTTAATAGCCTTCAGACGAAAGAGCCCATGCATTTTCAATGCATGCCGTTCTTTACAGTTCTTTTATGACATGTTGGTTTTTCAGGAAAACCTCTAAAAAATAGCTTTTTAGATGTATATAATGAACAGAATTTATTAATATCTCCCTTTTTCCTTTGAATCAAGATCTCCCTTTTCTGTAACTGAGACAACGACACCCTAATTAGGAGAAAGAAATATACTAATATGTCAAATTTCTAGTTTGTATTACATGTGAACATGCATTAAACGTTCCAACAAAATCAAAAATACTAGACTTGTAATATGATGATGACATGCAATATTTATTTTTTTTTGATGTAAAAGATGAAATAACTACTCTTCTCTTTCCACAGGCACACCATTGACAATGGGAGGATCATCAACATCATCTGGGTCTTCCTCAGGATCAAATATATCATCTTCTTCAATGTCTGCTTTAATAGGAAGAGCCTTTTCTGCGCTCTTATCACCTGACTCTGGAGTAGCAGCAACTTCATTAGAAGACTGTTCAGGAGTGATACCCAAATAAGGCGAAGGTGGTTCAGGTGAATCTAAATGCTGAGAATCTTGTTGTTCAGGAGCTGGTGGCGGCGATGAGGGAGAAGGAGGTAAGTTTTGATCTAATTGCGCAAATTTAGCAGAAGGTGGAGTGACAGCATCTTTACGATAGCTTGCCATAGCAGCATGCAAATACTGTAATGTTGTGGCATAATCACGTTTTACTAATGTTGTTCTTTTCTTTAAGCCATGAAAAATTGGACGAATGTCTACAGCTTGTTGTTTATTACTACTTCCACCAGGTGAAACTGCATGAACAAAATTAATGACCACACTAATTGATATAATAAGAGATAAAATACGCATTTATATGATGATAAAATGTATATTAAATAGCTAAAAAGGAGGGTTTTACATGTGTATTTATATACTACTTCATGTCAATTGGTATGTGATAGTAGTTAGTTGCATTTATTTTGGCGGGTATGAAGAGAAAAAGTAATAAAAACCCCTAGGATAGCTAGCAAAATGTTTAATTGGAATGTTATATGTGTATCTCACATAGATATTCTTTATAACATTTGCAATGTACATATTAAAAATTGGCCCCGTTTTTGTGGTAAAAAGAAGTAATATTGAATTTGATTTCGAGGATAAAAGAACGTGCTTTATTATTTATGTCTTTTTTATTCTTCTGGGCCATTATCAGGGTAGCTTAATAGTAATGTGCTATGCGTAGGAATCTTATATAATAGAGCAAAATCTTGTTGCAATGGAGTTGCAATATCAATTGGAGCTGCACCTGGTTGCGATTGTGGAAGAGGAAGCGCAGTGGTTAATGTTGTTATTTCTGAGAGCAGTAATAATAGTAGAGATAATGTAAATGCATATGATTTCATAGTACAACGTATGCTTTATTTAGAGTCAGAGAGATAGATAGATAAAAAAAAAAAGAAAAAAGAGAAAGAGATAGATAAAACAAGAAGCTTGTATGTATATTCTGATCCTACCAGTGAATTTCTCCTTTCTTCTTTATTATATTTTGTCTATACCCTCCTTAATCAAACACTTTTATTATTATCATTTCCAAATATAAGTTTTTAATGTTACAAAATTTTTATTATTACATGTTGACCCTTATTGATTAAAGGGATGTTTATTTCACAAGGAATTTTCAGGTGTGTGCGTAAAGGATCTAATACTACATACAACAAATGGCAATGTTAATAATGAAAAGTTGACAGGAAAGAAAAAATACGAATATCTAACATCCAATCCAAGGACATTTTCCTTCTGCATTAGCTATACAAATAAATGGGTTAGGCATGATATTTATTTACGCACTGTCACTTCTCTCATACCATGACCTGCTAAACGTTTTTCAACATTAACATCATCTCTTTCAACGATTTTTTCAACCATACGACGACGAGAAAGTTGGGCCTTATTTTTACTAGCAAAAACAAGAGCCATGTTGAAGCATAGGATTGTCAAGATGAGAGCGTACAATTTCATTTTTTAAGTTTAATATTTGTTTTATCAAAAAGAAATGAAAAAGGGAATCAAATGAAAAAAAAAAACACCATTTTTATATATGTTATTGTATTGATTACACAAACAGACATATATTAAGGAGGTTATTAAGGCACTCAATAAGGATTTTTTGTTTCAATAACTATTGGTTTAATAACACGAGAAAAAGAAGGGGTCATTTTATTTATTTACCATATAAATAAATATCCTTCACATCTGAAGCACCAAATGTAATAGCACAAGATGGGCATCTTCTCTGCCTAGTTTCTAATCGAATCCTAATACATTCATTACAGAAGGTGTGCATACAACTTGTTAAAATACATTCCCTACGACGAGTTTTACAAGTACTACACTTGAAGTATGCCTTTTTTTTTTTTTTTTCAAAAAAGTATAGTTGGTAAATATGCCCATATCATACATAAAAAAAACATACCCGAAGTTCTTCCACTTCATCTATCAATTCCTGTGATGCTGGATTCTCCCCCTGTTGGATCAAATTCCATGTTTTCATTATTCTTTCGTATTCATTTTTTGCTTGTTGAACTAACAACATTTCTTGCTCCAACATTTTATTCTTTTCTCTTGCCATATCTTGTAAATGTGCCAAATGCGTTTCATATCTTTCTTGATTAGATTGTAATTCACTGCACTCCTGAGATATATCATCAAATGCCAATCTGTAATGTTCCACATTGGTCTCTAATTGTCGAATATTTTTCTCCTTTTCTATCTATATATTTGTTAAAAAATGAACGACTCTTGGAAAAAAAAAAAAAAAAAAAAAAAAAAAAAAAAAAAAAAGCACACAACATAAACTCACGACTTTGGTTTCGATCGATGCTACTTTCTCTTCCAAATGCGTTATAGATTTATCATTTAACTGAACTTGATGTCGGTGTTGTGCATACTGAGTGTCATTTTCGTGATTTTTACTTACTAATTTTGCATTAGTAGAAACAAATTTGTTTATTTCTGCTTGTAATTTTTGTTGATTCGCAGTTTTATCATTGATTTGACTTTTTATAATTGGGATTTGTCGTTCAATTGCGCTGCCATCACAATCCATTTGTGCATAAAGATCCAGTTCAGTCTAAAAATAACCTTACATGTTAAGTTATAATTGTATTTAATACATGCATATAGTAACAAAAAAAAAAAAAAAAACCTTTTCGTAAAAATCAATTAATAATTCAAATTGATGTCGTTGCTGAATTAATTGATTTAATATGTTCATCATTGGCAATTTCATAAAAGATTGAATATCTGGTTGATCGTTTTTTTGCTGTCTTAAAGCATGCAATATGCCATGTGTTTTTCTGCATATGATGAATAAAGTTTATTAAGCATTTGTATCGTGCTACCTGGTCAGTGAGCAATCATATATATATATATAAATATCTTACTCAATCTGTAATTTCAGTTTTCGATAGTTTAGATACTCTTCTGGTAATAAAGTCATCGTTTCCATTGCTTGGCGTTTGTGTAATGTATCTTTTTCTAATTCAACCATGCGACTCTAATACAAAGAAATAAATGTGGTAAAAAGTTTCAGTTTTGGAACACAAAGAATATGCATTGCACAAGTATATAATACCTGCTGTTCCTCGGCGAACTGTACTATTTGGTCATTGTACGCCCTTGCTTCCTTTTCTTCCATTATGCGTCTCTCCAAAGTTTGTTGCAATTCGTCACGTTGATGGCGGACTCGGATTAAAGTGTCTTGTAAACGTTTTGTTTCAGTAATTAACGCTGCCTCCCTTGACGCCATTTCCAAATTTTGTTGATCAATCAATTGTCTCCTTTCTCTTGTGAAATTATCTTCTTCTTTTAATAGACGTATTCTTCTTTGATCATAATACTCTATCAAATTATGTTCCAATTCAATCATTGATTGTAGATGATTAACATAAATTGAATTAGATTTGATATAATCACTACTCAATAATGAGAATTTATCCAAGTGACCATCTAGTTTAAAATGTAACTGCTCTCTATCTTGCTGATTTTTGGCTAATTCTTGATTACGAAATTCTAACAATTGCTGAAATTCAGCCAATTCCTCCATCTGAGTTCTTTGTGGCGGTATTGGTGGTGGCATATTTGATTGCTGTTCGGTCGCTTTTTCTTGATCTTCATTAACAACAGCAGTAGATGTGGATGCTGACACAGTACCAAACACACTTGAAACTACATTGCTTTGTAGTCTATCTTGACGCTTTTGAATAACAGCGATAGACTGTATGCAATCTTCAAGTGAATTGTTAGTTTTCACGAGTTGCTCAACAATAGACATAATATCGCTCGAGGTTTTTGCTATTAGATCGGATTTCATTTCATTATCATGTTTTAAAGAGTTAATAGTATTGTCAGGGCTGGAGGCTGCAAGCTGTTCAATATCCAATTGCATATATTTTGACAAAATTTGACATCGCTCATCTACATCTACAATTATGATAATAAAAAACGTCATTTCTCTTGAATTAATATTAATTAATTAATTACCTGCATTGCGAAAATTATCAGACATTAAATGTCCAATTTGTGTATTCCAAGCTTGTATATGCTCGGTTATTTGTAAACATGTTTGTTTCAATTGATTAACTATACTTTCATCGTCATTTTTTTCTATTCAGAATAGTTATAAGTAGCAATAACAAGCCATCATTATACAAAACGGTGGTACCTGGCAAGCTATTGATTGTGGGAAATGCAGCAAATTGATCGCGGAGCTTTAATAACAAGAGTAGTAGAAGTTAGCTTCCTGCAATTTTCGTGATTTATTTACAGATCAGAAAATAAACGTTCTTACCATTTTTAATTGCAATCGAATAACACCATATAACGCATTAGTTTTTACATTATTCTCTTTTAATTGAATCAAATGTTGTTTCTCTTGAATATAAGCATTCTAAATAAGGATTAGTGCTGGTGATTAAAACGGAAAATTTGACAAATATAAAACTTACTTTGGTCGAATACATGTGTTCCAAGAGCTCTTTCTTTGACAAATTGTCAGGCAAAGTCTATATAAATTAAATTGTTTAGCAAATATACACGATAGGAAATTTAATTGATAACTTGTACAGTAATTAACACTTGTTTTCTTGGTAATGGTGGCGGACTAATCACTGTTGATGCTGTAGCGGTTTGACTAGATCCTGACACGAATCTCTTTTTCAGAGGAGGTCTTGAAGGTACTGTGCTTTTTATGCCCTTATTTTCATTCTTCATAATGCGTTTTTCAGATATAATTTACTTAGTACTAGTGTAGATAAAGTAGCAAAAAAAAAAAAAAAAAAAAAAAAAAAAAAACAGAAACAAGCGAAAAAATGATGGCTACAGGCTGCTTTTTTTTTTTATCACGTGTGTATGAATTTCAACATGAAGTTGTTTAGAAAATGTTTATTATTTTATGCTGAAACGGTAAGTAGCCTTTGTATTTCCAAAAAAGAAAAGTTAATGAGAATACTTACCAAGAGAAGATAGAATAAAAAAGAGTTAAAACGGCAGAGTTAGTATATGTTAAAGTAAAAATGACTAGAAGCCAGTATGCCTTAAGTATTAAGTTTATCGAGCTGTTCCAGCCGTGCTACGCTTCTTGTAAGGAAGGTAGTGGCGATATTGGTAAAGTCGGTGTGATGGTGACCGACGCTAGGATTGAATAGAGGGAAGTGAACACCAAGTGCAGAGTATGATAAGCCTGATAAGCCAATTGCAAGACAAGATATGGCATCTCGTTCTTTGTGAGAGGAGCCTGATTTGACCAAGATGCATGTTAGATTTGTGCAAACAGATATTCCATTATTGGTTTTCAATGTATTATCAACTACAGTATATGTATAGAATGGGTAGTTTTATATATATGTATAAAATACAAGTTCATAAGGTATTATACTCATTGGTAATAATTGTTGAGATGTATCTTGAGTAGTTCAAATTTTAGTTACAGCATAGTTTGACCCATACAGCAATTTATGAATAAATCATGTTCCAATGTTGATGTGGTCAAAGAATTTATAAACATATCATAATCTAAAAGATATATTTATAATATCACTTTTATAGTTGATACCAATGAGAAAATTATAATTAAATCAGGTTTAAACTCTACATTTATGAAAAACCCGCAATAAAATCAGGTTAGATGCAGAAGCAGTTTTTTTTTTTTTTTTTTTTTTTTTACAAGATAAGCAAGAGTATTTATTTTAAATCAATAGCAATGTAAGAACCTTTTCTTTTTTATATTTCTCTATATTCATCCTCCTTTGTTGTTGATTTCATTTATATCTTTTTTATATTTCAATTTTCTGGTGTTTGAATAAAATGTACTATAAGTTTAAATTTAAGAATACTACAACTGTCCCTGCATAATTTTCAGTACAACTTCTGCATTAAGAAATGAGCTTAGATTTTCAAAACCTCTGATTTGGGGAACGATAAAATTGGGTTTCCATTTTTATTTATTCGAGTTATTACACTGTATAATTTAATCCTTTTGGACAGTAACAACAGCACGGATACTATAAAAAAATTAACATTAGATTCAATGCGTATTTAACTATATATATATATATATATATAGTTTTAAAAAAAAGCTTACCAAGAACCAGAATGCATAGCATCTAAAGCCTCGTTAATTTGCTCAAAGTCAAAAGTATGGGTAATGAACTCATCAACCTTCAATTGACCATCCAAATACTTTTGAACAAGACCGCCCATTTCAGAGCGACCTTTAACACCACCGAAAGCAGATCCACGCCAAACACGACCAGTAACTAATTGGAAAGGACGAGTACTGATCTCCTTACCGGCGGCAGCAACGCCAATAATAACAGACTCACCCCAACCCTTATGACATGCCTCTAAAGCAGAGCGCATAACATCAACATTTCCAGTACAATCAAAGGTATATTCCAAACCACCATCAGTGATTTCAACAAGATGGTTTTGAATAGTACCCTTGATATCAAGAGGGTTAATGAATTCAGTAGCGCCAAATTCACGAGCGAGCTTTTCCTTGTTGGGGTTAGTATCAATAGCAATGATACGCTTGGCCTTGTTATAAGCAGCACCTTGAATAACACTCAAACCAATGCAACCAACACCGAAAACAGCAACATTATCACCTTCCTCAACACTGACAGTCTTGGTGGCAGCACCAAAACCAGTAGTGACACCACAGCCCAAAAGACAAAGCTTTTGAAGACTGGGCTTGGGATCAACCTTGACAACTGAAACATCAGCAACAACGGTGTATTCAGAGAAGGTAGATGTACCCATATAATGGTAAATAGGTTGACCCTTACAAGTAAAACGAACAGATTCATCAGGCATCAGACCACGACCTTGAGTAGCTCTAACAGAACCGCACAAGTTGGTCTTTCCGCTCTTGCAGGATTTACATTTACCACATTCAGCAGTGTATAAGGGAATAACGTGATCTCCAACAGCTACATCAGTGACACCTTCACCAACAGATTCAACAATACCACCACCTTCGTGTCCTAAAATAGCGGGGAAAACACCCTCAGGATCTACTCGATGCAATTAGATCCCACATATTATATAATAAATTTAAGACTTACCAACACCAGAAAGAGTATAAGCATCGGTGTGGCATCTGAAATGACATGTTGTTAATAGGAATTTCACGCATATTTTATTATTTATCACTTACACGCCAGTATACAAGATTTTGATACGAACTTCATGAGCCTTGGGAACAGCGACTTCAACTTCTTCAATACCTATAAATTTTGTATAAGCATTTGTGCTAATAAACAAATTCCGAAGCAGAAAACTTACTCAAAGGCTTGCCAGCTTCCCAAGCGACAGCAGCACGACATTTGATGACCTATTATAGTATTGGTAAATATTAAGCCAAGTATTCATAGAAACAACATTCAACTTTACTTGACCAGCAGTAGACATTGCTTTTATTAGTAAACTAAATTGAATAAAGAAAAGTTTAAGAATTGACACGAAGAAACTTTCAATCTTTATATAAATCTTAAAAAAGAAAAAAAAAATAGTCATTTGTTGAGAAATGTTCGGTGTATGTTCTGGTTGGCTATATTTCCCACATAAACGAGATGCAGAAAAAAAAAAAAAAAAGTTGATTTGTAATATAGCATTTCCACTTGAAATTCAGACAATTCAGAACGATTGTAGCTGTATATTAAGACAAAGCAAAAACAAAACCTAGACAAAGTAAGAATGAAAATTCGTACAAATTATGAATAACTTTTGGACAAATAAAGTGTTGTTTCTAGATTCTAGCTGTTTAATATTAACTTTTTTTTTTTTTTTTTTTTTTTTTTTTTTTTTTTTTTGAACTGAGCTCATGCTCAAAATAATCAAAATTAAAAAATTACATGTAGTATTATATAAAAAGTGCAATACATATTAAATGTTGTAAAAATACCACAAGAGACAGTGATATCTAGCATTTATTTTTAATTCAAATAAAGTGAATAACTATTTAGCTCTAACTCTAAATAATTCTTTGGATATTCAGTAAATTTAATCTTGCTCAAGTTTTCTTTTCATCATCTTTAAATTCCATTCTCATTCCATTCTCATTTCATCCCACTTTCATCCCACTTTCATCCCACTTTTATCCTCATTCTATCTAAATCTCAATTCTCATTAAATCCAAACTTTACTTCCCAAAAAAGTTAATATAAAAAGATAAAAATACATACCGTAAAATAAAAAAGAGTTAAAACAGCAGAGTTAGTATATGTTAAAGTAAAAATGACTGGCAAGCTAGTATGCCTTAAGCATTAAGCTCATCAAGCTGTTCCAGCCGCGCTACGCTTCTTGCAAGGAAGGTAGTGGCGATATTGGTAAAGTCGGCTGATGATAACCGACGATAGGATTGAATAGAGGGAAGTGAACACCAAGTGCAGAGTATGATAAGCCTGATAAGCCAATTGCAAGATAAGGTATGGCGTCTCGATCTTTGTGAGAGGAGCCTGATTTGACCAAGATGCACGTTGGATTTGTGCAAAAAGATGTTCAAATTATTCAATCTTGCGATTTTAGACCTTTCTTCATTATAAATAAATGTAAGCTTTATAGCTTTACTATATTTTACATATAATCAATTGATAACATGTACTTCTGAAAAGAAATAAAAGAACTGAATCCTATTTAACGTTTGAAAAGTATAAAAGAAGACAATTTATATCAAATAATAATCAAATCAACTGAGAATACAGTTAAATAAACTATATTTTGTACATACTGCAGTGTTTTTATTTATACATCAGGCAATTTTAGTGCATATTTTATAATTTTGCGGATTTATATACAGTCAAACCTCAATTTAAGGGCGCTCATGGTTTCTTTTAAAAAGTCCCTTATATCGAGGACCACCCTTCAATAAAATTTAAAACACAGATCAATTTCAATTTAAGAAAGGAATAAAGACATCTTAGATAATCACACTACATCCTTAATCCATGATACAAAAACCTCCTTTATATTGAGGTTTCCGTTATATTGAGGGACCTTCTTGTCGGTTCTTTGCCATTATTTATGTTAAATATCAACTCAATTCCATATTGAATCTGACATCCAAATGGAATTGAAATAGTATAAATACTTTTAGAAACCAGGACCTGATGACTCCTGGCTTCCTTTTTAACTTAATAATAAAGACCCTACATTCTCCGTGATATAATCACTTGTAGTCTTCTTTATTTTATTGTATTGGAAATGATCGTTATTTACTTATAACTCTCACTTCTATCGAGGTTTGACTGTATATCTAAATACAACTTCATATCACCAAGCCAAAAATTAAATTGTCTATTACGCACGTGTAGCAGACATCTCATTCAATTAAAGCTTACCTTACACCGTTGTCCCTTTTTTTGTCCCTTTCACATATTATACTTACAGAATGAATATAATTTGTTAATTACAGTTATAACATTACTATTATCGTCTTTATTTTCAGTGCAATTTTACCTATTAATATAGTCTAACTATTAAAATTAATTCGCGTAACATGTAATAATTGTTGTAAAGTGTTTGCCGCTGTTATACATACGGAAGCAATCCCGTTTATAAAATGGCCTGGCAAAAAAGTATGCTTCATTATAATACATGTACACATTAACAATTTGAGAAAATGTTAATTTTCTTTTGGATTGTAGTATATTTGTATGTAGTCTAATTTTTGAAAGAGGTAAAAAATGTTATTGTGTGAATTTCATGAGATTCACCGTTGCCATGCAACATATTGCATGTTTAAAGTGATAAAAACCTCAAGTAACGAGATGTTCAAAGAATTTGTTCTTGAATTTAATAAATAATGCAATTTTTTATTTCTCATAAATATACAAGAAATTTTTGTAAATCCAATAAAAGTATTTGAATTGAACAAAGCTATTTTACTACCCTGCTTCAATTTACAATGATGAGTTGTTCCATTTGCAACTACAGTACTATATTTTCTAATTTAAACACCCCCTACATACCATTGCATTGCAAAAAAATAATAATAATTTCGGCGAATTTTCTTTGAACTTTCATACATCTCAGGTGTGGCGGCAGTTTAAATCCAAAATTTTCTAATGATGAAAAAATTGGATAAAAACAATCCTAAATTTTTAAAACGCAAAATTGATAGAAAATGTGTATAGTAACCTGGGTAACTTTACTAAGTGACCTCAACATAAAATTTAATTTTGTATCTAATAGTATATTTATTGAAAAAGTCTATTACCAAAAATTTTGTAAAAAAAGCAAAAACATAAAAATTAGTTTTTAGTGATTTTAAAAATACTTTTATAGTTAAGTTTTGAAGTTAATGTTACAAACAAATAACGCAAAAAAATACCTATTATTTGAGGCATAATTTGTCATTCTAGCTCTATTTTTCATAGAGTTATTAACTTTCTTCGAAAAAGTCAAATTTTGGACGAAGGTATACAAGAGGAAAATTCATAATTTTTCAAAATTGATTTTATGATAGAATATAATAAAACTAAATAAAAAAACCATTTTTGGCTAATAAAGTATATGTTTAAACGGTTGCTATCTCGATTTATAGTCCATTAAAGCTGCGTTTTTGTATGCTTTTAATGGAAATAACTTCATAAATAGTGTATGAGCTAGATTAGGATTTTTGCTAGAATTATTTTTTTTTCTTATATATCTGTTTTAAAATATTGCTCTTTGAGATTACTTCAAAATTGCAAGAGTTATCAACTAAAAAATAGATTTTGTGGTGATTTTTTTTTTTTGGTATTTTAAGGTACAGTCATCATAAAACGGAGTTTGATAATTCAGGTCCCGTAATTCGAGCCTGATATGTAGTAAATTTGTTCTTTGAAGGGGTTTTCTGGTGCAATCTTTAGGTTAACTTTGTAAAAAGTACTCTAGCACACTCTGACCTCCTGTATGTTCTCAGAGCAAATGGAAGTGCTCAAATGAGATGGTCAATAGGCTCATAAGGTCATCGATGTGCTCATATGAGAGTATCTCAGATATTGACCGAAAAGTTAATCAATGTAAAGTTAAATCAATCCACTTTTGGCATACCATTACATTGTATTTTCGATATAGATTTTCGCAACTTGATCGTACTACAGTCGAACCTCAATTTAAGGGAGCTTGTTGTGGTTTCTTTTAAAAAGTTCCTTATACCAAGGGCCTCTCTTAAATCAAATTTAAAACACAGATCAACTTCAATTTTAAGAAAGAAATAAAGGCATCTTAGATAATCACACCGACATCCTTAATCCATGGTGGTAATGATGAAATTGACAATATAGAATAAACAAACGATGTTATTCCTGTAAATTGTAAAGAAGTACTATGTTCTTGAGATAGTTTAAGCTATTAAGAAAGAAGTACTTTGGATTAAAAAACATCTGAAACACTCTATACAAAATCGTTTAAAAAAGTGCACATTTTCATTTCCTTATAGTAGATCAATGCATCTGCATTGATTTACATCATACACTTAGATAGTAAAGCCCTCGTAATAGTTAATAAGGAGTGTGTATAAATACATCTAAAGGATGTATCGTTAATAACAGTGTAATATTTTGGCAAGATTATTTGTACAGATTCTTTTGACATTCCTGTAAAATACGTGTAAAAATCTGAAATATTAACACTGAAAAGGCATATAGTCTCCAAAAAATAGAATATTTCTGAATACTTTTTTCTGGATTAAAATTGAACAACTCAGGTAGAATGGTATTTAATTTTTTATTGGTGTTATTTTGTGAAAAAAGAAAGTAGATTAGAGATGAGAAGTGGGACCCAGTTTCAAGAAAAAAAGCAATTCCAGATATAGGTAGCATATTAAGGCCAAATCATATACAGTTTTAATTTTACAAGATATATTCTAAAAGCTTTTTAGTATAAATAATTACAGAAAAGGTGGTATATTCCAATTTGAAGACTGGCAACTTAAAAAATAGGGTTCAAATGGATTCTTTGATCTATTATTTACACAACAACGTTTTTTTCTATAATAATAAAATATCTGCATACAGATTGATGTTATATTTTTACAGACTTTTTAACTAATTAACTATTAATACTTTTTGTTTGAAAGCAAAATTTACAAATTAGGGTTGTTTTACAAATGCTCATGATTTACTTTTTAGAGCTAAAAAGCCATTCTAGGTTCTAGACTACTGCCAACCAAAAGAGAGAGTGTGGGTTAAATTTTATATTGTAAATTATCAATTATCCAATTTAAGTAAAAGCCAAACAGAAAGATGGCTATCTTACTACGTAGTATTTCAAGTTAAATTAGGAGTATACAGAGAGGAGGAGGAGAGGGGGGGGGGGACTCGTTTATTACATTATACATACACTCATGCTACACTACCTTCTTCTCCTGAGCTCTTAAGTCTGAGAGGTAGTATAAAAGTATATTTTATTTGTGAAAGTGGCTTTCTTTTGATATATTATTTGAGAATAAAAACCTTTTATTTGACCCAAGAGAAAAAAAAAACATGATGAAGCTATTGATTTTCATTTTGGTTTGCGCCCTCCCTTTGTTATATGCTGCCCCTACAATAAACAAATCCTTGGTAGTGATAGAAAAAAGAGAAGATTCAGCAGATAGAAAACAAGCTTCTGCAATTGGTGGTGCAGCTTCAGGTATCGCTGTTCCTAACATTTTTGGTATTATTCCCCAACATCCTCTTGGTGGTCAAGCAAACGACGAAGATTAATTTTTGACATATATTGGCAAATTTGTGCCTAGGAGCCCTTATAAATTGTGCTTGTATACACTTTTATATTATTATATCAATAAAAAATACTTCAAACAATAACACTTCTTGATGATACACAAAACGTCGATCTTCAATGTATGATTTGAGTTTTGAATAAACAAATACAGCACACCAGTCCAAATATGTCTATATCTCTATTATACTTGTATCGATATACATATGGAACTTGTCCCTTAAAATTACTGTTATATATATAAATATATATATATATATATATTTTAGCTATGTCTAATCACTTAATAGGTATTCTGAGTGATTGTATGGTCAGGGATATATTTAATCGCATGTATTAAATAGCTATAGATCTAATCTTGGCATGTAAAGAAACTTGTACTAAACAAGCAAAACAATCGCCAGCATGCATGATATAACTTTGTTTTATTTTTTTTTAAGGAACACGTAAAAAGATCATTATCTATATCATTTAATTAAAAAACATAGAAGAATTTAATAGTTTATAATTTTTTACGCAATAAAAATTTTCTGCACTAATAAAATATAGCGTCAATAGATATTTTCCCTTAATAATGAAAAAGGATTTTATCATAGTAAAAGTATGATTTACAGAAATTAGGAGGTGGTTATATGATGGCACGCTATATTTTAAAGGAGTTGGGACATATACAATGTTCGATTAAAACAAAAAATTTAGCTTATTCTAATGAATCATTTTATTAGCAATTCTTTCATATATAATAAATTAACTATAAATTCATTCCACAATTCAGGAAGAGAGAAAGAGAATATTAAGACAAGATCTTCTTTTTGTTCGATACAAAATAATAAATAATTAAGCAAAACAAAAGAAACTGACAAAAACATGCAAGTCCTTTCTTTATTCTCAATTGAGGTCCTTGCTGGTTAACTCCTACTTTTCTCGAACAATTTAGTCTTAGCAACCGATATAGATAAAAAAAAAAAAAAAAAGGGAATATATTTCAAAGGCAAGATTATATAAGAGAGGTAGACATCATCCAGATAATCTTACAAGCAATTATATCCCTAGAGTTTCATCACTACCATCTTCATCTGCTTTTCCTGTTTTACCAGGATTATAGGGGTTATCAACACTTCCTGTTTAGGACTTCCTCAGCTGCCTATACTCTCAACTGCTCCAATTCCATCTGTACCAGAATTTCCTAAAATATATGCTATCCCAAATCTTGAAGGTAAATTAGGTGGCGGTAAAGATGACGAGAAGGACAAAAATTAAAATGTCTCATCTTTTACTTTTAGTTCATTGCCGTTTTATAAAATAAACCACTTTTTTAGAATTGAAAAACCAATTAACAAATAAACTGACTAAATGGATAATCATTGCATATAGTATATAAATATATATATAAATGCAAATAAAATTTACAAAGTAAGTATTGCAATGGTCCACAGCCGATATTATGTACTAGGAGAAGTCTGCATAAAAGCTTAAAATCTCCTTTAAAAAATCCTTTACGGATCTACCTCGTTTTCAGTGTTTTTTATGACTATATCTCTATTACTGCAAAAAATTGAATCTAGCTATGAAACAAGTATCTATGTGTATATGATATCGTGGCAAAAATAATATAACAAATTAGACATCGAAAAATACTTATTGATGTATTAAAATTGACTCCTAAGCCTGGCTTATTGATTTCTGATCTGCTTGAAAATATACACAAATTTACTGTTTGTCTGCTCACATACATGTAAACATACATACATGAAAACCATGCAAACATTAACACATAGACTTGACAGATAAACATATACATATACGTACATAATTGTATTCTGAGATAAAAGAATGTGACAACTTGAGCATAATGAGTATAAAGAAAAGAAAGAAAGATATTGACTCATAGATCATTCATAAATTCATCTCCTTTTTTGTTTTTAGTGTAAATGTATGTATAATACATAGGAGAGGCAAAACACAAAACCCGGAAAATAAATGCTTCTATTCTTTTAAAATGGGGGACTATTGCCTAAACAAAGGATTCGACATGCTTATAGCGTTTTATGGCGATGTACACCTTTTATGAATACAGTAATTTGATATTTAAACCCTCACTTATTATAGTTTCCCTTTCTTTTCTTTTCTTTTATTTTTTTTCTTTACTTTCACAAACATCTTTGCATTAAAATTCAAGATATTACAACTATAACATGCGTTTTATTCTATTATTTGCCATTATAACCATTATTGTGTCATTAACTTGTTTTCAACAAGTATCTGCTCGGAAAGGAGAGATTACAGATAAGCGAGTATTGAATAAACTTTCAAGACGTCAATCTTCTGCTGCTGCTGCTGCTGCTGCTGCTGCTGCTCCTGGCTCTGGCGCTGCTACTCCGGCTGCCGCTGCCGCTGCTGCACCTCCTGGCCCAAAGACTTGCCCAAACCCAGCAAATCCTCAAGATCCAGCATGTCCTGCTCCAGTTACAGCGCCTGCAGTCCCAGGGTTAATTGTACCACCAATTCCACCTTTACCTGCCGCACCAGCTGTTCCTCTTCCTGGATTACCTGCTGTACCTGTACCAGCTGCCCCCGTACTTCCTGATCTCTCAACAGCTGTGCCAGCAACAATTCCACCAGTTCCACCACTTCCTGCACTTCCCGATTTCGCAACAACTTTATCTGGCCTCTTTGGTCCTGGAGCAGGCGGTGAAGAAGATGCTTAAAAATCCAACATTTAGTAAATTTTATTTTAATTGTATTAACAAGTACAAAGTTTATGTTTATTCTTATTCTCTCTCTCTCTCTCTCTCTTTTTTTTTTTTTTTTCTTACTATTATATTGTTATTATCAAAACTTGAATATAATTTTGTTTTCCATATAGATGTTAATTAAAATAAACATTTTCAAAAACTAAAATTGTATACCAAATTGCTTAAATGTATATTTAACATTTTCGAAATTTTTTTTCGTACTGTGATCTCCTTTTTTCTCGAGATATAATGTATATAATATCAAAGATGCATATATTGATGTTAAACAATAGAAGAATGTAGACCAAAAAACGGGTTACCATCACAAAATTACAAGGATAAATAAATAAAGAGAAAATAGGAGAGTTTATCTAAAAAAAAAAAAAAAAAAAATACGAAAGATCATCACGCATTGTACATTTTACAGTAAAAAGCGCATTTTCTCTTATCAAAATGTATAGGACGTAGTATTTTTATTAAAGAAAGAAACCATAAAGGAGTAACGAAATAAGACAACTTTTGGCTCATGATTTACCCCGTAAAATATTGTGCATATTTAGCTCACTAGAATTGCTTTTGCAGTATATAAGCATGAAAATTTTAAAATTTTATTACTTTTTATTTCCATTTTCTTAACTAATACATTACATACACATATTTCTTACATATACAACATGTTGAACTTTAAGACAATTGCTTTTATCTTCCTTGTGGCCATTTTTACTACATTAGCTCATGTGGCTTCTTGTAAACTTGTTGTAGCTAATGGTCCCCAAAGATCAGTCGTTTCTAATAAGCGTCGTATTGACTATAATAAACGAGATGCTACTACTGCTGGAGCTTCTACTGCTACTGGAGGCCTTCCCAATATTCAACTTCCAAATGCTGATACTACTGCTCTTCTTGCTAGCGCTGGGCCATTATTATCATCGGTATCATCTGTTAAAATTCCACAGCTTCCAGCATTTCCAGGAGCTGCATCTGCTGCTGGTTCGGCACCAGTAGCAATGGCACCTCAAGCAGCGTCAGCAGCTCCAGTAGCAGCAGCTCCAGCAGCAGCAGTTCCAGCAACCAAAAAAAAAGAGGATGACGACGAAGAAGAGGAAGAAGAGGATGAAGACTAAATATTTAATAATCAAATTAATTATTCTCATATACCAATAATATAATACAAATAAACTTTTATTGTCTACCTATATGTAATATGTCAGTTTTATAATATCATAATATATCATGAATTCCAGAAATAAATTAAAAAATTGCTCAATTAAACGTGTATTCATCTTTTAGTTACTGCTATGAAGTAATGAGGAGTAAGTTTTTTTTTTACATCCTCTGTTATTGTCACGATCATTTTTTTTTTTTTTTAAAAAAAAAAATAGACATCTTGCATAATGCACATCTATGAACAAAGAATATTCCAAAAGATAATGATTAGGGGAGAAATAATTCTGTTCAAATTGTTCATTATATAATGAAATGGCTACAATCTGATGCATAAAATCAGGGGATAAAAAGCAAAATAAAAATAATACAATAATACTTTCTTGGCATTATATAGATTTAATAGATAATAAATCTTTGAAATATTTGGTAACAGAGACTAGGAGACTTGAAAGCATTACTGCTGCGATATTTTGTATATATTAACAAGACATCTTTTAGTGTAAGCAGTATTTTTGATATACAAGAGCCATGTTTATATTTTTATTTTTTATTGTCCTCATGTCGCTAGAATCATAAATACTGTAGATCAAATTAACAAACAAAAGTAAACAAGACGATAAGGTTATAGATCAAAATTGCTGTTGATGTTGGTGAATTGAGAAATGATCGACATGAAATGCATTCAATGCAATACTTTGTCCTCAATTCCTTTACAATTAACTGAGCATATGTTATGTCACAATATCTCTTATCAACATTTATACAAGTACCAGTTGTTTATAAAATTTTGTACATTAGAAACTCTGCACTTTGCTAAATTTCATCACAAATCAACCTTTTTTTTTTTTTTTTTGTCCTATTTTTGTTTTATCTCTATAATGCAATGTATAAAATTTTCATTACGTCTACTGATGATAAGAAACTATGTATTATTATATAAAGAGCTGATTTTTTTTAATAAAAGCATTAAATTTTTCATTTTTTACGCTAAAAAAATTGAAAAACAAATAATGCGAACATCTTTTAAACTAACAACCATTTGCTTGGCCTTTATAGCTTCATTTTACCAAGTATTAGCTGCTCCGACATTAATGAAAAGATGTCCACCTGGAACTCAACCTGCTCCAGCAGCGCCTCCATCGCCTCCAGCAGCGCCTCCATCACAGCCACCAGCTAATTGTGTTTCTGGATCTACAAATCCTGCATGTGCTCCTCCACCAAATTCTTTTAATCTTCCTGATTTATCTTGTGTTGCAATCCCTACACCTCCAGCAGTTCCTGGACTTCCTATTCCTGCTGCTCCACAGATACTACCTGTTGCATTGCCAGTTCCTGCTGCTCCAGTTACTCCACCACTTCCTGCTGCTCCGGGTCTTCCTGCTTTACCTGTTATGCCAACATTGCCTCCGCTACCTGCTTTGGATCCTTTGGTAGGGCTTACAACCTTACCTACCCTTCCTCAATTACCTGGACTCGGTGGTGACGATTGAAAAAAAATATAGATATATTCAAAATAAACGTTTTTTATTGAAAAAATTATATTTGAATTATATATAACTAGTACCCTTTCTGGGATATTTTGTCATTTATTGTAAGATTTTTTGTCACAAACGGTATGTGATTATAACGTGATACATCATAAAATGTATGTTAGTAAATGGAATAGATGTAATTTAAGCATACACATATATATATTTTTAAGTATGATACAGTATCTTATTTTATATGGAATAAGTTTATAAAAATATGATAAAAAAGACAGAAAGATAATCATGTTTCTTTTTTGTAAATAGATATTATAGTTAACTATGATTTTAAGGTCTTTTTAATAATTGACATTCTGCTCCTTCCCTCAACATTTAGATCATTTATTTATTTATATAATTAGGCTGGGGGTTAAGAATTTGATAACGGTGCAGCTGATGATGGTGTGGGATTATAAGCAAAAGGATGTTGTCGAAGCAAAATCTCTTCATCTCTTGTAAGATTTTGCCAAGTTGTAACTAAATCATCAGGTTCATAATAGTCTTGCTCTGCTTGTTCCTGTGCATGAATTTCGTCAGGCACTGTAGGAATCTGGATGCTATGCAAACAAAGTGGACATGAACTACATTTTTTTGTAAGCCATACATCAACACAATCACGGTGATATTCATGATTACAAGGTAACCGTCTCATAATATCTCCGTCTTCAAAAGGTTCCAAGCAAATGACACAATTAGAGGGTTCAAATGCTGTGTCTAGTGAATTGACCGAGGAATTACCACTTATACAAACCATTTTGCCATCACTCGTAACTTCTACTGTGTCTTTATCTTTGTATATACGTGTAGGTAAAAGATCTACGAGACTTTGGTTTAACCGTTGTTTTGTGGGTCTTGGTTGTGGAGTGAGTCTTGGCGGTTGTCCTATAATGTTTCTCCAGTAATTTTCGTCAGCTGTAAGTTGGTGTTGTTCTGCCAATGTCAATGTTTCATTTTCATCCTGACGTCTTTCTCTAGCCATACGCCACATATGACATTGTATTACAGCTTTTAAAGTAAAACAAAATATTGTTATACATAAATAATTATATTCAAAATAACCTTTTACTACTTACTGATAGAAATTATACTAGTAACAAGCATAGCACCTAAAATTATTAATGCAAATTGCCACTGGTCTAGCACTGGTTTGCCGGCTGGTAATAGATCAACTCGAATCATTAGTGCACTGAAACCTTCCTGTTGTTGAGATTTAGCTGCATTTTCTAAATCATTTATCATTGAAATAGCAATATCATGCTTTATGTAGTAAGCAGGAATATTGACAGATTGAGGCATCACACCCTGTTAATATAATAATTTGTGTCAATATCTTTGCCCACATACCATTTTTTTTATATATTACCATGGTTTGCTGATCTGGAGAGGTGCTATTATTAAAAATAATAGCAGCTGTAGCACCATCTCTTTCAGCATTCATAATTTTATCAACCAAATAACAATTGAAACTTTGCTCAATTAAAGCAATCTTCGAAACGTTATTTTGAGTAATAAATGTGGATACATTTGGTAAATGTAAAGCACATGCTTCACCTCTGTTATACAATATTCCCTATTTTTTTTTTTTTTTTTGATAATTAAGTATTAAATACAATAGAAAAACAGATACCATATTTACTTTTAATCCTTGTTCAGGAACTTCTGGAGTATTATCAAGCAGAAAAATATTATCTTTAAAATCCTTTTGACTAAATTTAACTGGCATTGCATTTTCAATTTTAATTTCTTTGCTAGTATCAAACAAAACAATGTCTAATAATATATTAGTATAGAACTTATTGAATGCAATTGACGCATGTTATTTCTACCTTCTGTTATAGAGTGGCCTGATCCTTTGAACCATCGAGTAACATTTGGCAATGTGATGGCACCAAGCATCACCCAGATAATAATGACTACTGCCAATGAATATGTAACAATAGGCTTGATTTTTGGCATTATTTGTTTGCAAGTAGTTTGTATGTAGATCAAACAAATAAAAAGTAAAAATAGAAAAAGAGTTAGTTTTTTGCTTGGAAGGGTGAAAATGATACAGAAATATTTATTATTACATGAGACAAAATGAAGAAAAAAATTCAAAAAGAAGCTCGGGTTGATATAATGAATTCCGAGACATGTAAAATAAAAATGTTATAATAGTATAAGTTAAGTATAAGTAAAATGTAATATAATATGTACATAAGAGTATTTAGTTGGCATTATTAGTTGTTGCTGATGTTGCTGATGTTGCTGATGTTGCTGTTGTTGTTGTTGTTGTTGTTGTTGTTGTTGTTGTTGTTGTTGTTGCTGTAATAGAATTGTTTCCATCTTCATTATTGTTAGAAATAGATACAGGCCCCATTTCTAAATTTATTTCGGTTGCGGTGTTTGCGGGTGCTGATGGACCATTGACCTCTGCGGGATCCTCAAGTGATTCCTCTGTAACAAGTAGACCCTTTTCTTGCAAAGTTATTCTGCAATCATATTTACATATAGGACACTTACTAGATTTCTTTGTTAACCATACATCTAAAGATAATAATAAAATATTAGTTTCAATTAAGAGTATAAAGAAGAATCTATCTTACCTATGCATGCAGTACAATAACCATGATGACAAGGTAACACACGGACATAATAATCACTCTCAAAATCATCCAAGCAGATGGCACATGTCGAGTTTAACATAGTAGCTTCATCATATTTTTCAATCGGGCATAAATGCTGCAAATGATCAAATGGTATCACATCACCGAGTCCATCCCGCATTAAAAGATTTCCCTGTGGAGAAGCTTCAATATCTCGTTGCAATGCTCGACTTCTAGCAAATGCTCTACACCAACGAGTAATGACAAATACTAAAATGATAATTACAGCTGCCGTAACTGAATAAATGATATAATTTCTTTTATCTCGTTCTAAATCGAAACTACTGTCACCATCATCATTGCTTTTTGTAGTAGTAGTAGTTGATGCACTAGGGTCACTTGATGAGGGAAAATTGTTTTCGCCCAAAGAAAAGGTGAGTTGTGTGTACATTTGTCGAGTACCATTCAGTGTAAATGTCTTTTGTATCAGCGTTGAATTAATATAATCAATGTAATTTCGAGGTACAAAATAGACAGCGACAAAAGTAGAACCAGTATTGAGACTATTGTCTGTCATGTGTTGAATGTTGCGATAATCGGGTAATTTTGATGTCCATTTTGGATATGATACATCTTCAGTCGATTCTTGAACGTATGTTGAATCGTTATAGTAATTATTATCGTAAATGACGATACCAGAAACTTGAAGGGCATATGCGTCGGACAAGTTTTGCACCGTGGAAACTTTGTCAGACCAAGGAAAACATCGTCCTCCCCGCTGAACAAGAGCGATTGATGGTTGCGACATCATAGAGGGACTAGTAGCCCAATTACCATTTAGTTTTTCAATATCATCTATAGTAGTTTGTGGACAACCATCACCGAAATCAATGACAAGACGCTAATAATAAGAAAAAAAAAAAATTAGTTACAAAACCCCCCATGTGGTATTCAAAAAAAAAAAAAAAAACTTTTTTGTACCTCGTTGTAACCCCAACGGTCTTTATTTTCAAACACTGTTTGAAAATCTTGGCTATAGATCTTTAAAGATGTTTCTGGTAAATATATCTTTGTCTTGTTTGATTCAGCTAAATCATATTCTGCTAAAATTTGCCTATCAATTTTTTTTTTTTTTTTTTTTTTTTCAAATTAAAACCACTGAATTTACTGAACAACAAACATCAAATTACCATATAAATGGATTCTCAGGAGAAGCTTGAGCTTTAACTAATGATTTGAACAATAAAAACAAAAAGAATACTGGCCATCCTTTGCCAAGAAGAAACATACGGACATAAAATAAAGAATAAGCTTTCTTCTCAAGTAATTAGAAAAGAAGAGAAAGAAAAAAATTTATCAAAAAGAAAATCTCTTGTTAATTTTATTTGCTGCTCTCATTCGTTCATCTGCGGTTAATCATGGTCCGTCCCGTGTCATCCAGGCACAATGGACCCCATTCCCTTTCTGTTACACACACAAAACAGATGAATTTGACGTTTGGAGTGGTAAATTCGGCAATTGTTTATCCAATTGACACACAAACATAAAGCGTATGTGTAATTGATTTATTTTGGTTATATACTTTTTTTTTTTTGGAAAGTCTTTTATGGTTATTTACTTTTGCTACGTCCAATTACTCAAGGTGCTGACTTTAGTGGGTTTTCATTGATTAAGTTTCATCCAAACGCTTTGACTTTACCGGGATCAAACTAACATTCTTAAAGGCATAATATATATATAACGAATTTCAATGGTATTAAACCATGTTTACGAAACTAAAAACGCATAAAAATTGATATGTTCAAAGCCTAGTATGCACAAGAGACAAAAATTAGAGATTTACTATGCGTTAGTTAATGCCATATCAGAGGATACAAAGAGTAAATATCATTTGTATTTTCCCAAACCAACACAATGGGCTGTGCTTAAATCATTTCAAGTCATAAAATACAAATTTAGATATAATAAATAAGCTATATTAAAGTAACTACAATTTGAATTCTTCTGAATTCTGGATGCAATCATTATTTTATAAAAATAAATTTAGGTCAGAAAACCCTTTAATTATTGTTGAAATATGAGATTTTGAAAGGGCAAACGAGGTTTAGAGATGGCCAAATAATTGATTCGCAAGCACCACTCTAACAAAAACAATATTTTTTTACAAAGCAAAACAAAAATAGAATACAGTTATAAATTTTACTTATCTTCATACTACAGTATTGTTGCTAAGCGGGGCTTTACCAGCCAAATTCCTACTTCATACAGTTAAATTAATAAAAAGCTTTGTTATTGAAAAACTGGAGTGTCATTAGTATTTTTGACGTTTTTCGTTAGGAACCAAACATCTCATGTTTACATCCAGGAGGCAATTTCTCCAACTTAAATGATTAATTAATATATGGTGTGTAAAAAATGAAAGCAAATAACGCTAACCAAGCCTCGAAGAAAGTTTGTTTATCGAAATTAGAAGACATCACTGATATGCTGAAATTTTCAAACTTTTTTGAGCAATCATTTGCTGCTTCTAAACTATGGTAGTTTAGAAAGGTTTTAAATTCTGTCGCTCAAATTTATGATATCAGAATATAAATACATTGTCCTAACATTAACTTAACATTAATCTAAAATTGACCTTAAATTTGAGTACTATAATTGAAATGTACTAATTTTTTAAATTAAAAGTTAAGTCTAACTGTAAAATACTGTACATTTTGTTATAATTGTATTTCGCGTATTGCTTTTTTTATAGTTTTTAATAATCTTCAGTGTTCTCTTTTCTATGACCAGTCTCATACTAACCACTTTTTATATACCCTAGACACTGTTGAATAGATATAGGTTAGCTGAATCATACTACCTGTTCCTAAATTTATTTCATATCTCACGAAAAACTCAAAGCAGGTAAATCTTACTGTTTTTCCTTAAAAAGTATATCTCGCTTTTCATCCTAATCTACTTTTTTTCCACTGAATAACTCCCAAGAAAACCTTATATGCCAATATACCTGAGATGATCAGCTTTAATCTAAAAATGAGTATTCAGAAATATTCTATTCTTTGTAGTTGGTATAGATTTTTCAGTGCTAGTGTTTCAGATTTTTTAAAGGTATTTGGTATTTCATGTCTAAAAATTAAAAACTTTGAACCGTTATATCTCTCCAAAAAATTAAGCTGTACTAATACTTTTATAATAAAACTAACTTGTTTTGAAGCTCTTTATAACATATTTAAATTTGAAAAAATTGTGGGCACTTTTTTTTTCCTTTTTTGACATTTTATATAGTGAATTTCAAAATATTTATTAGATTGAGTAGCAGATTTTTTTTTGCTCTTGTTATAGAGCCAAGTGAGCTCTATTAAGTCATCTTTATTTTTTTTAAAAATATTGATTTTTCGTAGAGATATTCTCAAAAATACATAAAAAGAGAACATCCTCGATTCTGTTCCCAAAATAGACGAGTATACCCGTTTTAAATTTTGGATTTGAAAAAAAATTGACAAAACTCTAGTTTTTTCTTCGAAAAATGTAGCTAAAAAAGTTAACAATAGCTAGATCGATAAATAATTTTACAGTGCATTTTATCAAATATTTAAATTTGAAACACTTTTGTAAAAAGTGGTGTGTATTCTCAAAAAACCATCAAAATTTCAATTGCATTTTATGCAAAATTTAATGTGAAACATTTGTCTAAATTTTATTTGATCAAATGCAAAATTTAAAACTGTACAAAAATTATTTAGTATTCTAGTTCAACTTACTTTGCAGTTTATGAGCTATCAGACAATTTTGGTTTTTGGACCATTTTTGGATCATTTTTGGGTCGATTTGTCAAATTGATTTTGGAACTCAGTTATGATACGTTTTAAGCTGTGCATAAACTATTATTTTGATTATCTCGACAAAAAATCAATATTTTTTGGTAAAACAAAAACAGTAGAGCTGCTTTCAATGGAATTCATCTTGCGACTACAAAAAAATGACATTTTAATTCTGGTACTCAGTTTCTTCAATCAATTTAGGTAAATTTGGTCAATGTTGAGCCAGTGTACCAGTATTTTAATATTAACTCTTCTATTTTTGAATAAATATCAATGGCTTATAAAGGAGAGGTATATTCTCGCTAAATAATTGACATGGCTAGATCATATAATGGACAAAAAATCCGAAAACCATTTAAAACCTACTTTTTACAACTGTAAAAACTGACAACAAAAATCCTATCCCGCCAAATGTCAATTCAAATAACTTTTAACTCTACATAAAAATAGCTACACATCCCAGGCACAATATTGTAAAAGGGCAAACTTTATAACTCACTGGGGGCTGAGAAAATTGTTATCAAAGTACACCTATACCCTGCTGCATACTCTTATTGAAAACATTAAAATGCTGTCTCTATGAATATTGATCCAAGTAAGCTACTACTTTACATGGACATTGGCATGAGTAGATATCACATGCATGTTTGTTAATATACTACATGAACAAAAATATTTTACTGATAACTTTATATGGCAGCAAGATTCTTGAAAACAACATAAAAAACAAGCGTTTATTATTAATGACAAAACTAGCTATATATTACATCCTTTTATAACGCTCGAGTCGCAGAGCAAATTAAATTATAGAGCAACTGATTCTCCATATTGACTACATTTCGACTCGAATAACTTGTTCCTTGAGAATGGCAAGTGGTCTCCTCAGTACCTAAACGATGCACATCCCAAAGTAACATTTTATCAAAAGAACCAACAAGGTTGCGCACTGTGTTACTAAATGTCAAACTACGACCAGTGTTCCAAGAAGAAGTATAAAGGGTACCACAACAAAAATATTGAGGTGTGCGGACAATGATGGGTTGAGTTGGATATACATGTCGTATGTTGATCAGCATTACTTGGAACGCATTTACAAAGTCATTGGGTGATACTTTGTGTGCTTGAACATCATCATTACCAAGGCCAACAATAACAATGTCAGCATTTATTGTAGTGTTGGTTGTAGCATATTCTTTCATGCGTTCAAAGATTTGTTGGTTGTTTGCTGTGAGACTACCAGCAACATTGTTATAAAAAAACTTTGTATCAATGCCCAACGAGTTGTCTAGTTCTAATGGCACATGGGGGTTTGTTACCCAGGGGTATTTAGAATTATCTTCGCCATTGTCATTGCAGATACAAGCAGATTGCTTTTGTTTTTCGGATTTGCTTTTAATTTTAGATATAGTTTCAACATTGCACCATTTGTTGCCACCATAGTCAATAGCTTTCAAATTTCTTCAAAAAAAAATCATGAAAACAACATGAATTAGATGAACTGCATGTATTTATCTAATTATCTACCTACCTTCTAAGGTTATTATCGGCCCAGACATGTACTGTTTTTGTACCAAGACAAGCAGCAGTTTGCCCAGTACTTTTGAATTCTAATTGACAGTTATCAGGAACAAATACTTTGCCCTTATGAGCAAACTCTTTTTGGTTATTTTCAAACATGGTATAAATAGATCTACTGTTTGAGTTTTTGAATACAGTAGCATTGATCCATGTGCCTTTGATATCAGAATCATTTTGGCAAACGGGTGATCTTGCTGGAGTTCCTGATTCAGCCACTATCAAATAATTCTGGGAATGAAATCTGTAAGGTTTATAACTGTGTAAAATGGGAGCTTCCCAAAAGTATGATCTATATTCATCTACAGCATCTAGTTTATAAATATCGGCTTGAGTAAATTTAACTGGAGCATAATAGGCGTTTGTTTGTGTCTTGTGAGCTTTTAACTCGATTGTAATCTTGGTCGAATTACCAGTAGCAAATAATGCGATGCTATCTTTGGTGCCAAGATGATCTTCATCTTTGATCGAGGATTGAGCCGGTGTAGGACCAAGCTAATTTTTTTTTTTTTTTTTTAGTTACAAAACTTTCTTTTTTCTCGAGAATAAAGTTTTTATTTTTACCAAAACAACTACACAGACTTCATCTCCTTTGTCTATATATACATTTCCTTTTGTAAAGGTACCATCTTTTCTCATAAACATAGTTTTGTCAGCCCAACCATCCCAGTACATTCTATCGCCGGCTCTTTGATAAAAAATAATATAAATTAATTTCAAAAGATTATAATAAATAGTTTTTGTTATTTACAGCCATAAAACGTCAACTTTATCGCAAGCATTTTCTTTTATTTCAGTTTCTGTTGTTCCTTGTTTCCCCAAGTTTTTATGTTGTGCCAACCTGTCGGTACCTGAGGCATTTGTTGTAGATGGCGGCGTATAAACAATGTAAAATGTTGTAAGAAAGAGTGCAAGTATTAAGGTGATGATGAATAAAAGTTTATTTTCTGGATTTGGTGGTTGCATCTCTATCTCTAGTTTATGAATTTGTTTTGTTTTGTTTTTTTTTTTTTTTTTTTTTTTTTTTTTTTTTTATGTAGAAAAATGTTAAGCAAAAGGGAAAAGAGAAATAAAAAGAACTAGTTAAAAAAAAAGAAGGGAGACGATCTTTTTTCGTTTAAATTTTTGTAACACATTCAATTCATACTGATAAAGTTTATTTTTGGATCTTGGCTCTTTACTGTCTTTTATTCGTGTGGAATTTGCTGTTGTGGACTCGATCTTTTTTGCTAAATTATTATATATATAAAGACTGTAAAACACTTTTTAAAGTGTGCATATCAAAACGATCATCATGATAAAACATCTAAAGAGTTAATATCAACTGCAAGGTACAACCCGCAGTATTTCATTTTTAAATTTTATATCTTCTCAACACTTTTGTTACACACTGAAAAAATCCCATAAACAAATATTCATAAAAAAAATAAAAAAAAAATCTATTATTTATCATCTATCTACAAAATGTGTACGGTATGTATACACTCTACTTTTTGGAAGGTCCTTGTCTTCCATCACGTTCATGTAATTCGTCTGTTAGTCTACAGGCATGTTTAAATCCGCTAGGTTGAGTATCATCTTTTAATTCTGGATTAGGATGAGTATTCTCCATACTGCCTAACGATGTGTAACTATAAAAAAAATATGATTAATTTCGTCATAGTTTTTTGGTAATGAATAAAAATTACCCTTCATCATAAAGTGAGCAATAGGGTATCTTAAGTTTGAGCAAAAAATCCCAAATATTCTTGTAGCTCCAATCAATAATAGGTTGAACACGCATAAAATCTGGCCAACCTTCATCTGTTTTATTAAAGTGCGATAATTTTTCTAATGAAATTATGCCATGAATAATCCTGAAATTTCAAAACCAATACAGTAAACTTACCAGCATAAGGGTCTGTTCTTCTAATACCAACAAAAATAGCCTTTGTAGGTCTTGATGAACTATCGATATATTGCTGAAGTGCCTGCTTCATTGGACCAGGGATATAAATGCAATCCAATTTATAACGTTGAATACAAACTTTCACAAATGCATCGACATGAGGAAAGGGATTAGGGTATGTAACAAATACGGTACGTAATAATTCATCTTGGTAACCAATACGAGATAATACGGCAGCAACTAAATGTAATAAAACCGTGCAATCCTTTCCTCCATTAAATGAAAGTGCAATAGCGTCAAACCTGTATCAAGAAATTAATAAGTTTTTTTTCTAATACCAAATTTGTTAAAAATTACCCATATTTCTCATAAGCTTTCTCGATAACTTGTAATGCTACTTTCACACTTTTACCAAGCGAATCATCTCCTTCAGCAAGTTTATAAACTGTGCGTTCAATATACTTAAAATCATAATGCTGAGTAGTTTCTAACTTTGGGTCCATATCCAAGTCGGTACAGCCATGATTTAAAGAAGTTGTTGATAAGCCAGATATAACAGAGGTCATATTTGTGATTAATAATGTGAAAAAAAGGGGGGTGTAAAGAAGGTAGAAGAATTTTAGTCGGTGGGGAGGGGTTTTCTTTCTAAAACATATTGGGAATCTCACCAATGGTAAAACAAATTGGTAAGTTCAGATTGTGATTATTTGAATAACCGATTACTATGCTTTTTTCACACCCTTTTCATATCATTCACTTATTCGCTGATGCTATTAATATACCTATTTAGCATATGTCAATTGAAAATGATTAAATTTGGAATATATGACTTTATTTGGGTTTATAATATGCAATTTTTTCAATAATATTGCTGTTGTTTTAACAAGTGGCGAATAGCCATTGAACGATAGGATTCCAAGGTAGGTACTTTAAGATCAACTACCTTGGCTGCATCATCCCATTGGCGAAGTTGGACTTTGAGCTCAAATAAGGGATCATTTTCAAATGATTGTACTTGTTCCTGAGTATAAGGGCCACCCTAATATATTTTATACCCAAATGTCAGTTGGCTGTTTTAAATCTAAAATAAACTTCATACCTGATATTTGAGTGATAACTTGGATGCAGCACTAAGAGTATCATAGTACTGAGGGTATTTACCGGTCAAATAACGTTTGACAGGTACATGCGATTCAACTAATGTAGATACTTTAGATGAGAACCCTAATTTATCGAGGTATTCTGCTCCGATGCGTTCATGGCCCGTGACACCTACACTGATTTGTACCTTTTTATCACTATCTAAAGCAGTAGGATCCAAGTCAGTAATAGCAGAAGCATTGTAGAGCATTTGTTTTTGATTAGCAGAAGCAGCGAATTGACCAATATCATGAAGTAGAGCAGCTAAAATAGTTTCTTCATCAGCATCTATGCAAATTGTGTGTCAAGATTTAAAGTATTTTATGCAATGCACATAATCAATTTTTTACTAGCTTCTTGTGCTGATGCAGCAGTCTGTAAACTATGCTCTAATTGTGATATTTTTTCACCAATGTAATCTTGTTTACTACCATCTACAAGCACTTGAAATACGGCATCAACGATTTTAGCCACAGAATCTTGATTAACCATAATTAACGATGGAGAGTTTAAAGAGAAAATAAATAAAAAAGATAGGGTCAAATATATTTAAAGCAAAAAAAAAAAAAAAAAAAAAAAAAAAAAAAAAAAAAAAAGAAGCATTAATGTAATTTACGTTTAAAACGTTGTCGCACGTATTATACTATGTAAGGCAAGTTTGTTCATCGCGGGCATCCGTAAGTCGGATTAACTGAGGGTAAACGTCCAATCCTATGAAACCAAATAAACATGCTCAATTTAGACATAGTTCCTCCAGGGCACGTGCCATAACGTGTATAAACCAACTCTTTTAACATTATAACAAAGCGAGGTCTCGGAGAGATTTATACCTTGATCTTGAAACTATTGATATCTCAAGGAACAAAACGTGGGAATCAAGAAGAATGATACAAAACTTCATGATCATCATCTCCGAGATTTGGATCTATGTGTATAACTATATAAAGCCATCTGAAAGTACAAGTGTTTCTTTATAATTCAATAACAATACATATAGTATGTCTCCTATTAATTTGGTTGCTCCTAATAAACAAGAATATACGCTCACTAAAGAACAAATTGAATTTTATCATAATGATGGCTTTCTCTTGATTGAAGATTTCTTTTCAATTGATGAACATGGTACTCTGGATGCTTATTGTAATGAATTCCAAAAGTGGGCTCAAGAAAAAGGCAAATGGATGCAATACTATGAATTAAATAAAGTAACCGGTGAAAATCAATTATGCCGAACAGAAAATTTTACTCCATTTCATGATGGCATATCAAGTTATGTCAAAAGTCCTCGTCTTTTGCAGGTCCTCAAAGAACTTCATGGTGAAGAATACGTCTTGTTTAAAGAGAAAGTGAACTACAAGTTGCCTGGTGGAGGCGGCTTCCCTGCTCATCAAGATTGTAATGCATTTGTTCAATTTGGTCAGTCTTCCCATATGACTGTAATGTTTACAATTAATGCTACCACTGCTATGAATGGTTGCTTGGAAGTTGTTCCTAGATCTCACAAAAATAACTTTGAAAAACATATTCTACCCCAAGAAGAGCATGATGGATCTATTGCTTTGGACTGGTGTACACAGCAAGAATGGGTTCCTGTTCATTGTCAACCTGTAAGTATATAGTGTAAACTGAGGTAATTCTAAATGCTGTAAACTCATTTATATTATAGGGCTCTATCTTACTCTTTGGTGCATATCTTGCTCATCGATCTAATGATAACAAAACTGATAAATCAAGACAAGCTGTCTATTTAACATACAATGCCGCTAGTGAAGGTGATTTCCGCGATCATTATTACAATGAAAAACGTAAATTATTTCCTCCTTCTTATGAGCGAGAAGAAGGTAAAGATTATAGTGAAGGCGCAATAATTTATAATCTGGCAACACCTATTCGTTTTTGATTTAATATTCTATATATGGTTTAATTAACTTGTTTATAATGCATTTAATTGCAAAATAAAATGAATTATATACACTTATGTACAGAAACAAAAATTTGACAACAAATTTCCCAAAATGTAAAATGTACAGTGTATATTGGGCATTTCAATCAATTATTCCGAAATACAATGAGATAATGTATCATTCCTAGGCATCAGAAAATAATACACAAAGGCATATAATGTGTGTATACATAAACATCCTTAATGCATGCCTCTTACTTGGTTTTTTTTGAATAATAATAAAACCAAAAAAAGAACAAACTTTACACATCTTTTCTTTCTTTTCTTCTTTTCTTTCTTTTTATATACCATACTTGAATAACAATAGCACTTATTATTCATGCAGAATCACCAGCATCAAAGATCTCCTATTTTTGATTTTAGTAATAGCAATAGTAATTATCATCAACAATATCGATATAATAATATATTGAATGATGCTGTCGGTGTTGCGGCCAACAATAGTAATTTAACTGAAGAAGAAGATCCACTACCTTCATTTGAAGAATTTCAAGGAATAATCAATGACTATCTTCATAATCTAAGTCCTAAAAAAAGGGACAAGGCTCTAGTTGATCATGCTCGTTACTGTCTTATCCAAGAAGTACTCAAAAACCCTAGAAATACATCAATATCAACTGCTCAGTTTAGATTTTGGGTCAAGAAAATGTTTCAACTTCAACCTGGTTCGTATGATTTAGTTTGCCACGACAATAAGCCAGTTGCTATGAGAGAGCAAATTTATGATATTTTAGTAAATGCTCATAAAGAAGCCCATCACGGTGGTAGAGATAAAACTTCAGCTATTGTAGGTTTTCATTAATTTGACATTTTCATGTATAAAACTCATATTATCTTAGGTAAGAAATCAATTCTCCTGGATTCCCAAAGAACTAGTTGCCCGATTTGTACGCCAATGCCCTACTTGCATAAGCAGAAGAAACGGAAGTCAGTCATTAAGTGCATACACTTCTAAAACATCAAGCCCTTGCATTGATTACTCTTCCTCATCAGCATCAGCTTACACTTATGACATGGCTGCAGTTGCTGCTGCTACCGCTGCTGCTTCTGCTGCAACACCTACTTTACTTTATACACCTTCTTCTAAAGCTGAAAGCGACATTTCAACATCTCCATCTACTACAGATCACACCTTTAAAAGATCTCCCATTAATAGCTACAATGTATCAAGTCCCTCACCTCCTAATAAGCGTCCCTTTTTTGGCCAAAACGGCTTATTTGATGGCACTGGTGGAGACCATTATGCGCAATTAAATTATCCAATTCAAACATCTCCAGCTATAAGTCGATCTCCTTATTATCGTCGCCGTCCATCAGCACCAACACCAGCACCAGCACCAGTACAACAATTAGTACAGCCAACGCAACAAGATTTTATAAACTATTCTACTTATACTGAAAATACACCGTCTTATTATAAGACAATGATTGATTCCTATCAGCGTCAATCAATTTTGGGTTCTAATACAAGCGCAAATACTGTTTCTGCCGATTTCTCATCTGCTACTGCTGCAGTTTCTCAATCAACAAAATCTGATACGATATTTACGCTTGATCGATCTTCCCACCTTTTAATTCATAATACCGATACTTCATCATCCCTTTAAAAAAAAATCAGCAATCTGCAGAACTCTACTCCATAATTATACCTCTACTAATGACTTTTTTATATGATTCCTCTTCACCCCTTCCCCTTCCTCCCCACTTACAGCCAAATTAATTACACACAAACATGCCCTATATATGTATTACGTATAATCTTTTATTTATTTGAACTTGATATGACGAAAATACTTTTTCTTTGTTATTGTTGTTGTTGTTGCAAACAGCATTTTTGTTTATTCATCTAATGCAACAATATATGTATATAAATTAATAAAGAACAACAATTATTTTTTACCATTTCTATACATTTATCGGCGAATTTATTCCACAACACCAGTAAACTCATCATATTTTGTGGAATGCAGAATACAATGACCTTTTGGTCTCGCCATTATTTATTCAATAGCTGAAAACGGCATTTTTTACTCTCTTGCATAGGCTATGTGTATCGATAGGAGAGTTTATTAATTTGCAATAAATTTTATTCAAATTTTACAAAAAAAAAAAAAAAAAAAAAAAAAGTACAGAAAAATAAAGGGCTAATGTTCCAGAGCGCAAAAAAAAATATTTAAGGTTATTAAGGTGGATTCGAACTGTCATTACTAAATGAACTGACAACAAGTATCATCTTTAAGGGGGTTTCATTATTACGTTCCTGGATCAAACTCGCAAATAATGTTCCCAATTCATTTTCATTTCTGTTTTTTTTTGAAAAATTCTTAAAATTAAAAGATAAAAAGGAAGAGTTGTAAAAAAAGGATGATATATACTTCTTTAAAGGGTATATTTACACTGAATCACATACGTTATATAAACGGCCATTATTATTGTGAGCTAACTTTTGAATTTCGTTTTTTCAAGCTGTATCCTAGCCAATGCTTGGTTATGTTACTTTTTTTTTAAAAAAAAAAAATTAAGCTAATATTTAGGGCTCTATGTACTAATATATATGCTATCTGCTTATACTCATTGCACATCTATATAATTTTGCATTAAAACCAAAAGGAAAAAGATGATCAATCATTTTGATACTTTAAGCGGCTCTAGAAATATTATAAATTCCGTTCAGGAACACAAACTTTAATTTTGATTTTCAAATGTTGGAAAACATATATATATTTATTTATAGTACACTATTCATACAGTATATATATATATATATATATATAAAAGGGTAAACACTAACTTACATTTGCAATTCAAATTCATTCCATCCTGTACCCAATAACACATTAATATCCTCCATAAATGCATTTGCAGTAATGTCTATATTTCTGCTTGGTAGAATAGATGCATGATTGATAGCATGGAATGATGAAGAAGAAAACAGATGTTGATGTGGATTTTGCCCTTCATAGTAGTTGTCAGTTTTGAAAGGTGCGTAATAGCCTCCAGATGCTATTAAACCCATATGATCATTTGTTGAAATATAATTATTATTGTTGTTTATGGTTGTATTTAAGGAAACAGAAGTATAATTTGTGTTGCTGAAGTTTTTATCAATAGAAATGTTGTTACCATGCTTAGGTAATCTAAGGACTATTGAAAAAAGTTCCGTTAGCTACGCAACAAACTTTATATCTAAAATTAATAAATACGGTACCTTGTATATCATTATGCGTCTTTGCGGTATTTAAAGGATATATATTATCTTTTATGCTATCAGCCGAAACTTTTTTATTAGATAGTTGTGCATTCTGGAAGCTGAGACTGGTAGAATTTGCCACAGAGTTTGTTTTGTTTTGTACAAAAGGTACATTAGATGTAGTTAAAGGAGGAGGAATGTCTAATATGTGCAGAGGCAAACCGATAGATAATTGCTGAACACTAGATTCAAGTTCAGGATAAGAAGTATTATTACTAGAAGGATGATGTATCACCGGAAGTAGGGGAAACAACTTTGATTTTCCCTTGTTCTTATTACTACACGTAGAAATAGAGGAGGATGAGGAGGTGGAAGAAGAAGAAGAGCACAAAGAGCCCATCTTATTTGAAGTAAATAATATATTGCTTTCTTGCTGTAAGGAATAAGATGGAGGTTCGCTATTCAAATTAGAAATACTTGATTTGGATGAATTGTATGATGTGGATGAAGGGCTTTTATAATCAGAATATTTTCGTTTATTGTTACGCCCTTGTGTAACTTGAATTAACCTATTAAAAATAAATGTTAATCATTTAGTTGTACAAAATGTTTGTAACAGTTTACCCATCATCATCTGCTATTGATGAACCTTCAACAACATTCTGTTGAAAAGCAGGAATTCGAAAGTTTTGTCTTAAGCGTAAACCCGATGACACTTCTAATGACGATAATTCTACTAAACTTGAGGGTGTTCTGAGTTTTTTGGATAACACATCTTCTTTACTATAATAACTAATGATATGTTGTTGTACACCATCTACAATTAATGACATTGATTTCTTGATTAATCCATTTCGTTTAAATTTAAAAGAGGTTTTGAGAGATCCAACTAATGCTTTCTCTTGCTGACGGCGTAACAAGTCTGGTGCTATTACATAACCATCATTATTTCTTGTTGTTTTTTTATCCAATAACATCATATTCAAATCTGTTGAATAAGGTGAGTGCATTGATTTTTTATCTTGGAGTTCACGATATATAAGAAAGTTGCCCAAAATTCTGGATGGACTCCAAACAAGGCCATCAGTCCATCGTTTAATTCCACTTTCACGCTCATCAAAACAGAATATAGTACCACTGCGAATCAAAATTCTCTCTTTATCTTGTAATCTTCGAGTAATACGTGGTAATAATCCTCTTTTACAGGCCTCAAATAATAATAGTGAATCTCGTGTTGTTTCTATATAGCCATAAAAGGTTCTTGTAACGGGTACATCTTTCTGTCTATTTGTAGTAGTAGTCATTATAATGGAGTATATATGAAAAACCAAAAAGAAAGAACAAAAAGAAAAAAGGGCTGTGAAAAATAACTCTCCTCCTCCTCCTCCTCCTCCCCCCCCCCATTTACCGTATTTATACTTAATTTATCATTGTACAGAAAATGAGACCACCGAAGAAGCTTAGTGTGTATTTACAAGCGCTTTTGATGCCACGCTTTTATTATTGTCATTATTATTATTTATATATATGAGAAATATATAAAATTTCAAGTATGCATCAAATAAAACGTGTTGTATATATTATATTTATATACTGATGGGCTTTATCATAAATTTACTCTGATCTGCCCCCCAACCCCCTCTCTTTCTATCTTATAACATACATGCACACAAGCTAAAATAATTCAGGAACTAATTTGTTTACCAAATTTAGAGCACAGATCCATTGTATTTTGCCTGTCGGCCTTCACATCATTTGTTCACATGTCGATTAATACAGTGACACGTGTATGCATGATTTTGCCAGTTGCCTCTATCATTTTCTCATCTACCATATATAAACATATTACAACTTATATGATAAACACCATGTCTAATGTAGTCATCCATATACAGTCGTTAAAGTAAATCATATCAAATAGTAGTTTGAGTAAAATCCACATTTATAAAATATAGAACGCTATTTATCTAAGGATTTTTTACATATCTATGCATAATGTTACAACAATACATGACCTGAAATCCCCATGACGAACCATTTTATAGCCTATTTTTATATATATTTTTTTTTTATTGAGAAACGACATTTTCTGTATTTCATACATTTATATTAAAACCCGTAAACAAATTTTTATTTTTAATGCCGTAATTCATATTTACCATTTGGCAATGATCCAAAAGACAAAAACGTTTTATAGTTATTTCAGTGGCTGATCAATTTTTTTTTTTTTTTTTTTTTTTTTTACATAAATGCAAATCAAGTATTGAAAACTAAGATGATCAAGCTATTTATATGGAATATTCATGGCGTTTTTCACAAACCTTAAGAAAATTGGAATACTAGTGCCTTAGTGATTTGACGCTTATATATGCTTCAGAAAGCATTGCTCAAGCTCATATATAAACAATACAGACTTTGTAGATATCATATCAACTGAAACACTATACAACAATGGTAAATTTGTCATTGTATTACAAATGACCTCATACAACAGCAGTTTTTATTCAAGTGATGCGTGGTAAATCTGGCCCATAATATATGCGTACTGTATTTTTCTGGGTATTTTTAAATAATAATAAAAAAATTCAAGTTGTTTGAAGTGAAAATTCAGGTTATTTGGAACGAAAATCCAGGTTATTTGAAATAGAAAATTCAAGTTATTTACAAATTAATTGGAATAGTTACGGATCGGTCAAAATAAGTCTATATCTTTAGGAGCTAAGGTTAGTTGCAATCAACTATAAAATATCCCTATTTTGATTAGGTGGATTTTATTAGGTAGTCAATTGTAACGTGCCAATTCGCGTATATTATTTTTAATTTTGACCTATCTTGATGCTCAATCCTCTGTTTAGCTCTTTCCCTGACATTTTCCATCCTAGTACCAGTTAAAACGTGATAAAAAATTTTCTGTTTTTTATCAGATCTGATCAACGCACCTGTCGCGTTTGGCTTTTAATTATTTCTATAGTATGAACCTGTTTGAGTGTAATTAATATGTTTTGATTTCAAATAACCTGGATTTTCATATAAGTTTTTGAACTGTGGATATTGAAATTGTTATCTCCAGAATGAATAATTTTTCATTCAATTTCCAAAATTTTAACTTCTCTTACATATTGCAAAACATTTCATTATATAAATATAGCTTTAGATTATTATAATGTTTTCTATGCGTGAAAGAACGGAAATTTTAATGCTTTTACTTGAATATAAGTCGATAAAAAATTTCATAGATTAAGAGTCAAAAAACCTTATTTTACATTTCCTGAAAAAAGGTAGAAAAACTTCGTAACCAATGCAGTACAAAATGTTTGGTGATCAAAAAGTGCACTTTTAGAATTATTTTATCTTAGAAGCGATATAGTAAAAAGTCCCATTTTTGGGGCCAAAAATTTATTTTAGTGAAATCATAGATCGAGGCCCTTACAAATGTAAGGAAAAATGATAGCTAAAATTGAGTTTTATTTTGGATTTTCAAATTGCTAAAAAGTGGTTTATATCTTATTTTTTGGTAGTAGAAGATGATTTCATAAGCTTTTAGTCCGAAAAATCGCTTGGTTTCCAAGAAATCAGAGGATAAAAATTAAAAAATTTACTCTTTAAAAACCTTCATAGCACATTCCTCACTGATATAAGCTGCAAACCTTTGGCTTCTAGATTTGCACTTGCTTATATATAGTCATAAAACATTCAAATTAGTTTATGAGTTTGCTATGTAGTTGCTAAATCTAGTAACTACATCGTTTCAAATGAGAAGATAGCATTTCATTTTGGGCGGTGAGAAATGGTGTCATGTTTTTAAGGGATTTGCCCTTGCTCATTTAGTAACGAAATCAAAAACAAGCAATATAAATTTCTATAGAATTGCTTTATACATGTTTTCCATTTTATCTCTTATTTTTCAATTAATTAAAAAAAGGTTTTATCTAATTTTGAAACTAGTAAAAAGTTAAAATCCTTAAAGAAAACTGTGCTTGAAAATGTTTTTCGGCATTTTTTATATGAAAGTGCAAATGCTGTAAGATGTGATCAATTGCGCACACATTGATATTTACGCATTATAATGGTTGATTTATGAAAGTTGTTATTTTGTATTGGAAAAAAGTTTGAAGTAGCACCTAAATTTTACTGGATGAAATGGCACAAAATCATAATCATTAAAGCAATAAATTGAAAGTTTATATCTCAAAAATTAAAATACAATAAGCAAAAATTAAAATTAAAAGTAAAAAAGATATATATATAAAATTAACGACAAAGGAGGATATTTATAGAGAAATATGGAAAAAGAAAAGATCAATACATTGCTATTGATTTAAAATAAATACTCTTGCTAGTCTTATCAAAAAAATCTGCTTCTGTATCTAACATAGGCGCAGAGCATGAGACCTAATTTAGTTATAATTTCTCTTGAGCATCAACTATAGAAGGTAATAATATAAGTATAATTCTCATAAAACCTGATTCAAATATATCTTTTCTCAAGGATCTTGGTTCTAGATTGTGATATTTTTATGAATCTTTCGACTAATTAACATCGAAATATGATTTATTCATTAGCTTCTGCATGGGTTAAACTGCGTTATATCTAAAATTAGAAATATTATTGTCCGGATATTTTTTGTGGAAAGTAATATGGCATGTAAATGAAAAAAAAAAAAAAAAAAAAAAAAAAAAAAAAGTATTAAAAGATTCATTTGGTAAAGTACATTTAATAGCAATGTCAAATATAAGAGCCATATTTTCAGTTATACATACCACTCATTAACTTTAATTGTTTTTGATTTTTCCAGACACATAGAAGTTTTCCTAGATTTTTCTAGATGTTTTAAATGAAGGATTCCTCAAGACTATATTCAATTTCTATAGAAAAGTACAGAAAATTAAATTACAGTAATTTTAGCTGCGATAAATTGTTTAGCATTGCGACGGAAGTTCAATAGAATCTTTCAAATTTTAATGCCTGACAAAGGCGGCTAATGTCAATACAAAATGCTAATACACAATGTCCTATTGGTAGGAAACTCAGTGTAAAGTTTCATCCAACAGTAAATTCTACAAATCAACTATAACTTTAAACTTCATACAAAAACTAAAGATATATAAACGGAGAATATTTTGCAAGAATTGATTCATAAAATTGATTATATACATATTTTACTTTTTTTAAATTAACTACGTGCAAATAATGGCAAGCAATGTAAACACAGCATCAGATGTTATCAACGGAACAGATGCTCCTACTGTAGCCGTTGTCCCTGATAGTGTATCAATAATGGGAGATATGTTTCCAGTTCCACCACAACCACAACCAACTAAAAAGAGAAAAAAACTGTTATGGGAAAGAAAAAGAAAGCCAAAGCAAAAAACAGTGCCAATTTATAGACTATTTAGGTTTGCAACACCACTTGATAAATTCCTTATACTATGTGCAGCCATCTGTTCTGCTGGTACAGGTGCCATTTTGCCTGTATCCATTATTTTTATGGGAGATCTTTTAGCTGATTTGACAGGATCTCTCTCAAATTCAAGCCAATTATTAGATGCTTGTATGCCTCTCATTCTAATCTTTGTCTATTTGGGTACAGCAACATTAGTAGCTGCCTATTTATCAAATTGTTTCTGGATTCTAACAGGCGAAAATCAATCTCAAAGAATCAAAAAAACCTACATGCATTCTATTTTGAATCAAGATATGGCTTGGTTTGATATGGCTGATGACGGTTCTTTGGTTACAAGATTAAGTGGTGATATTAACCTCATTCAGGATGGTATTTCAGAAAAAATGGGGCTTTTCATCATGTGCATTAGTCAATTCGTCTCTGGTTTTGTGGTAGCATTTACTCAAGGATGGAATTTAGCAGGTATGTAGAAAATACTAGTATTTTTCTGATTTTCTTTTATTAAACTATTTCATAGTGGTTATGTTGGCAACTATTCCTGCCATGGCTATTACTGGCGGTTTAATGGGTTATTTTATTACTAAATTTACATTGAAATCCCAAGACGAATATGCTGAAGCTGGTTCAATTGCTGAGCAAGTGTTTTCTGGTATTCGAACTGTCTATTCATTTTCACTGCAAGATCGTTTTGGCGATCTATATGAGGCAAAACTTGACAAAGCACTGAAGGCTGGTATTCTTCGTGGTAAAATCCTTGGTTTTGGCTTCGGTACTTTTATTTTTATTCTTTTTGCTACCTATGGTCTTAGCTTTTGGTATGGTGCTACTCTTATTTATAAAGGTGTCATTACAGGGCCTAAAGTAATGGTAGTTTTTTACAGTTTAATAATGGGCGCCATGAGTTTAATGATGCTTCCTCCTAATTTATCGGCTATTTCAAGTGCATCTGGCGCTGCTTACAAGATTTTTAGTACAATTGACAGAATGCCAGCTATTAACAAGGAGGATATAGAAGAAAAAAAAACGATTTCGGATTTGCAAGGTTGTATTGAGTTTAAGCATGTAGTATTTAAGTATCCTACTCGTCCTGATCTCATTACCTTGAATGATTTAAGTTTAAAGATTAAACCTGGAATGACTGTAGCTTTTGTTGGTCCTTCTGGTTCTGGTAAATCAACGACTGTTCAATTGTTACAACGTTTTTATGACCCTATTGAAGGGCAGATTCTTCTCGATGGAGTTGATATAAAGAACTTGAACCTTTCATGGCTAAGACAACAGATGGGTGTTGTATCTCAGGAACCAGTTCTATTTAATATGTCGATTCGTCAAAACTTGCTGCTAGGTGTTGAAGGTGATATTTCGGAGGAAGATATGTTTGCTGCTGCTATAGAGGCCAACTGCCATTCATTTATTTCCAAATTGCCTGATGGCTATGATACCCTAGTTGGTGAACAAGGAGGTATGTTATCTGGTGGTCAAAAGCAAAGAGTTGCAATTGCTCGGGCTATCCTCAAAAACCCCCGAATTTTGCTCCTCGATGAAGTAAGTAAATTATAAAAACATTGGCATTAGTTTTCTCTTTATTAATCTTTGTTTTATTAGGCAACTTCTGCATTGGATACACAATCTGAAAGGTTAGTTCAAAAGGCTTTGGATGTCGCAACCTCAAGTCGAACTACTATAGTCATTGCTCATCGTTTATCTACAATTCGTAATGCTGATCTAATTGTAGTCTTGGATCATGGGCATATTGCTGAAAGTGGTACACACAATGAGCTCATTTTAATGGGCGGTATATATGCTGATCTAGTTAAGAAACAAGAAATTGCTTTGATACAAGACAAATCTGTAATTTTTCCAGAGGGTACCAAGAAATTAACAGAACCTAATGAAGATGAAGTCTTATTAAGAAAAGTAGATCAAGCTAAAGCATTACATAACAAAAATAACGATATTGCTATTATGATGGCTGAAAATTCGATAGGTACTGGGAAGACCTCTGCACCTAACATTGATATTTATGAACTCAAACTTCAAAAGGCTAAGGATAAAGAGGCACGTATAAAGAAGCAAAAAGCTCCTGTCAGCCGAGTTTTATCTCAAATGCGTCCAGAATTTCTTCTTCTTGTATTGGGTTGCATTGGTGCCGCTATTGCTGGTGCCATATTTCCTGTATTCTCTTTGGTATTTGCTCGTATCATTACCGAGATTACTTTGCCTGGAAATAATTTAAATCCTGGACCATTCAAGGGCGTCAACCTCTATGCATTTTTGTTTGTAGTTATTGGTATTGCTGGCTTTATTGGTTTTGCTTTACAAGTAGTATCATTTGAAGTAGCTGGAGAACGTTACACAAAACGTATCAGAGCTCTGGTATTTCGTCAATATATGAAGCAAGAAATAGGCTTCTTTGATAAGGATGAAAATCATGCTGGTGCTCTTACTTCAAAGCTTGCAGTAGATGCAAAAAACGTAAATGAAATGGTTACAAAGGTTTGGGGAGATGTTATCCAAGTTATTGTAACATGTATTGTTGGTATGTATATTTTATTTTATTATAGCATACCCTTTCTAACTTTAATATGTCATGTAAATAGGTCTTGTCATTTCTTTTGTTTACAGTTGGACACTCACGCTTATTATTATGTGTATGGTACCATTTATTATTGCTGCTACATCATACGAAAGTCGAGTTCATCGTGGTTATGAAGATAATACAAAGCGTGCTAATGCTGAATGTGGTGAAGTAGCGGGTGAAGCCATAAAGGAAATACGAACTGTAGCTACTCTAAATCGTCAGCAATTTTTTGAAGATCGTTATGCAAAGGCAAATAAGCATCCTCATACATTAGCCGTTCGACGTGCTTACCTTTCATCAATTGGTTATGCGCTTTTAAGAGGCATTATGCTTTATACTAGTGCAGTAGCATTTTATGCTGGTATAAGACTTATTATGGATGGCTGGATTAACTTTATGCAAATGTATACTTGTATGATGACTATTATGGTAACTGCTCAAACAGCTGGCCGCGGTAGTGTTTTCACTTCAACTTTTTCCAAGGCTAAAATTGCCGCTGTTGCTATTTTTGAAGTTCTTGATCGCCAATCTCGCATTGATCCCGAGTTGGAAGGCATTGAACCCAAAGTTGGAACTATTGAGGGCCACGTTTCTTTTAAAAATGTTGCCTTTTATTATCCTACTAGACCAGACAATCCAATCTTTTCTGGTCAATTCAATTTTGAAGGTAAAGCCAATACTAGTATTGCACTTGTAGGCCCTTCAGGTTGCGGAAAATCAACGACTATTGGTATGCTTCAGCGTTGGTATGATCCCTCTGCTGGTATTGTCTTGTTAGATGATAATAATATTAGCTCATTCACATTACGAAATCTTCGAGCCCACATGGCTATAGTAAGCCAAGAACCTGTTTTATTTGATATGAGTATTGTTGATAATATTCGTTTTGGTATCGATGATAAGGTATATCAAGAAGCTGTTACACAAGAAAAGATTGAAGATGCATGTAAAGCAGCCAATATCCATGACTTTATTGTTGGACTACCTGATGGATACAATACAAGAGTCGGTGATAAAGGCTCACAACTCTCGGGTGGTCAAAAACAGAGAATAGCGATCAGCCGTGCGCTTATTCGTAAACCTACTTTACTGCTATTAGATGAAGCAACTTCTGCATTAGATAGTGATTCTGAAAAGATTGTTCAAGCTGCATTAGACAATATCATTGAAAAGGGCGGAAGAACTACTATTACAGTTGCTCATCGTTTATCGACAGTTCAGAATGCAGACCTTATCTGTGTTGTCAAAGATGGAGTTATTACTGAGCAAGGATCTCATTGGGACTTACTGAAATTAAACTCTATATACAGTTCATTAGTTCATGAACAATCTTTATCTATATGATACTTACATGCACATATTTCTATATATTATTCCAATAATAAAATACTCTAGTATTTGATTTTTGTTTTTTTTTAAACCTTTTGCTACAAAAGCCAAACAGTTACACTTGGTAGTTTCCAATTGCTTTCTTTTTCAAATTTGAAGAAAAATATACTCTCTCTACAAAACTGTATCCTGTTTTGTTATACTAAAACTCCATACCATTGCATTACAAAAAAATAATAACTTCGGCAAATTTTCTTGGAACTTTCATACATCTCAGGTGTGACGGAAGTTTAAATCCAAAATTTTCTAATAATGAAAAAATTGGATAAAAACGATCCTAAATTTTTAAAATAAAAAATTGACAGCAAACATGTATAGTAACCTGGCCAACTTTACTAAGTAAACTCAGCATAAAATTTAATTTTGTATCTAATAGTATATTTATTGAAAACGTTTATCACCAAAAATTCTGTAAAAAAAGCAAAAAAATAAAAATCAGTTTTTAGTGATTTTAAAAATACTTTTATAGCTAAATTTTAAATTTAATGTTACAGACAAATAACGCAAAAAAATACATATTATTTGAGGCATTATTTGTCACTCTGGCTCTATTTTTCATAGAGTTATTAGCTTTCTTTGAAAAAGTCAAATTTTGGACGAGGGTATACAAGGAGAAATTGATGTTTTTTTTCGAGATTAATTTTATAATAAAATATAATAAAACTAAATAAAAGAATTATTTTTGGCTAATAAAGTATATGTTTAAACGGTTGCTATCTCGAGTTATAGTCCATCAAAGCTGCGTTTTTGTATGCTTTTAATGGAAATAGCTTTAAAAATAATGTATGAGCTAGGTTGAAATTTTTGTTAGGAATATTTTTCTTCTTTATATATCTGTTTTAAAAGATTGCTCTTTGAGATTACTTCAAAATTGCAAGAGTTATCAACTAAAAATAAACTTTGTGGTAATTTTTTTTTTGGTGTTTTAAGGTACAGTCTGCATAAAAATGGAGTTTGATAATTCAGGTCCCGTAATTCGAGCCTGATATGTAGTAAATTTATTTTTTGAAGGGGTTTTCTGGTGCAAACTTTAGGGCAACGTTGTAAAAAGTATTCTAACATACACACTCTGACCTCCTGTATGCTCTCAGAGCACATGGATGTGCTCAAATGAGATGGTTAATAGGCTCATAAGATCATCGATGCGCTCATATGAAAGTATCTCAGATATTGATCGGAAAGCTAATCAATGTAAAGTTAAATTAATCCACTTTTGGCATATCATTAAATAGTATTTTCGATATTGATTTACGCAAATTAATGGTAATACAGAACAATCGAACTTCAATTTAAGGGCACTCGCGGTTTCCTTTAAAAGTCCCTTATATCGAGGACCTCCCTTATTAAATCAAATTTAAAACACAGATCAACTTCAATTTTAAGAAAAGAATGAAGGCATCTCAGATAATCACACCACATCCTTAATAATCCATGATGGTAATGATGAAATTGACGATATAGAAGAAACAAATGATGTTATTCCTGTAAATGAAGAAAAACTATAGCAAGTTTAGGTTATGTTACTTCAAAATTTGTTGCTACAAATAATGAATATTTCAAAATACTTAAAAATATGGTACACTACGGGAAAAAAGGTGTAAAATGAGGTATAAACTACAACTTTTCTGAAAAAACTATTATAATATTCGTTGCAAAAACTGTTTTATATTTAGATTATATTGAGAAGATAAAACTTGATAATAACTTTACGTAAAAAAACAAATAACTGCAAATTTTAAAATTGCTATTTTCGCGTTTTTTCCTATAGTGGTATATTTATACTTACGATATAAAAAATACCCCCCGTAATACAATGCAGATGCAATCAAATTACATTAAATGGATTTTTCTCAAAAGATTAGAAAACATTTTTAGTATTTACATCTAGTAAAAAAATTTGTACCTAAAACTGTTCTTTTTTTAATTTTGGGGCCAATAATATTATACTAAAATAAGGGACATGTGGAAAGAAAAAGCTCCCTTAAATATAAATTCGAAATAAGGGATTTTAAGCTGCAAAACTTGTCCACCAGTCTTCGGTGGATACAAAAATCTTTTTTATATTGAGGTTTCCATTATATTGAGGGACCTTATATCGAGGTTTGACTGTATCTCATAACAACTGGTTATAAGTATCAATGATAATTGAGTAATAAAATATATAAGTGGAAGGAAGAGCCAGATAAATTCACCAATGTTCATTTAGTCTACATGGATTATCGATATTTATATGATTTGGAAGTTGGTTGTATAATAATAACTGGGCTTGGGTAAGAATGTAATGGATCAAATCATTACATAAACTATAGTAATATTTTTTAATAATAAAAACTACTTGTTTTAAAGTGCTTTATAACATATCTAAATAAATATAAAATCCAACTACCCTTTTTTTCCTTTTTTTGACTTATTTTCCTTTTTTTGACTTATTTTGTAGATTGAGCAACAGTTTATTTTTATTTATGTCATAGACCTTGTTGAACTCTATTGGATGCAATTTCCAGCTCTTTTCAAAATATTGCTTTTTCGTAGAGATATCCCCAAGAATGTGTAAAAAGAGAATATTCTCGATTACACTCCTAAAAAGACGAGTATACCTTTGTCAAATTTTGAATTTGAAAAAAAAAAGGCAAAAAATATTGCTTTATGAAAAATTTAGTTAAATGCTTCATCAATAGCTAGATCAATAGACAGTTTTGTAGCGCATTTTATCAAATATTTAAATACGAAATACTTTTGTAAAAAGTGGTATGTAATATTAAAAAATCTTTAAAATTTCAATTGTAATTTATGCAAAGTTCAATGTAAAAAATTTTCCCAAATTTTTTATAGCCAAATGCAAAATTTAAAATTGTACAAAACACGTTTAGTATACAATCTCAACTAGTTTTATAACTCATGAGCCATTAGACAATTTTGTTTTTTGGATCATTTTTGGATCGATTTGTCAAATTAATTTTATAGCTCATTTAGAATATGTTTTAAGTACTGCAACTATCTCTTATATCAGTTTCCGTACGCTATTATGCATTTGATAGGTTTGAACAATAAAATGACTACCTTATATTTACACATACTAAGGTCAGTAAGGCCAGCAGCCCTTGCCGAATATGAATCCAAAGGAGCATCTGTTACAATAGTGGTAGGTAAGTCTAGTGTTCGTCCATAGAATTGCAATTACTTTATTAACCTCTCCGAGTTGCTATGAAAATGAGGAAATAAAAATTAGCGCTTTTTTAAAGTTATTTTGTATAAAGTGTTTCAGATATTCTTTGATAATTTTTATAAAATCAAATAATATATTTCAGAATTAAATTTTGAATTTGCATTTAATGTACAGTATGTACTTGAATAACATATTTTAATTTCATTAGCTATCCGCTTTTTTGACAGGTGTGTTTGCATGAGTTTTATAAAAAAATTCTTTTCCTTTGCTTGAAGAAAAGTAAAGGAACTGGAAACATGCTTGTAACCAACAAATATTAACCCAAATAGGCTGCAAGTTTTAAAGTATACAGTACAGCTATAATAGTATCCAGTAATGCTATAGTTTTATTAACATTGCATTGATACGCCGATAAGCCGGTTAAATCGTATAAATCAGATAACCATTTCTTTCAAGTGAGTTTTGTAATTTACCAGACCATTTGAAATTAAAAACAGCGATAAGTCAGCCAAAATCAGCGTGTATGGCAATGACAACTATTGAACTCGTGGAAATAATTCTGTTCGATGTTCGTTGTATCGATACGCTAGACTAAAGCGGGAAAATTGTTGAAAAAAATAAGTGGATCCAAAAGTGTCTGATATAACGAGTTTCCACTATTTATTTGTGATGTATCCGATATAACAAGCTCCGGCTATACTGTATGTCTTAAAAAAATTAAAATTTCAATCGTATTTTACACAAAATTTGATGTAAAACTTTTGTCGCCTGATTTTTATTTAAGTGGATGCAGAATCTAAAAATATATAGAAAGCATTCAGCACATCAGCTCGACGTACTTTGCAGTTTATAAGCCATTAAAGGGATTTGCTTTTGAATCATATTATGATGAACAAATATTTTGATTTTTTGAATGAAAGGTCAATAATTTTTGCCTAAACAAAAATTTCGGGGTAGTTTTCAGCTGGGTCTATCATGTGAATACAAAAAAATAGTGTCTCAACTATGCGATTTAAATCTTACAATTAGGTTTAAATCAATGCACCAATATCTTGGTGCTAACCTCTTTATTTTAGGAGCCATAGAGAAAAGTAGAAAGGTACCTACTTTTAAAAAAGCTAAACTAAAATCGATCCAATATTGGACAAGAAATTCGAAACTTAACGGCCGAGTTGTTTCAAAACGGCGTTGAAATTTTAAAAGGGTCTATTAAAATAATATTGCCAAAATATTACACTTTTATTAAAGAATACTGTATATATTCATGGTTTATTTATGCATATTTTCTATACGTACTTTTAGGGTTGTACTATCTAAGATTGTGATGTAAACCAATATAGATACATTTGATTTACTGAGACATTAGGTGTGAGGTTTATGATATTTTAATTGACATAACAAGATGATATATGAAACTATATTATTTGAACTCTGAGCAAACAGTTTTTTATTTATTTCATTTTATTTTCAAAATGTTTAAAGAAAGCAAAAGTATAAGTATAAGTATATAAAGTGATATGTATAATGTAAAGTAATATATATATATATTTGTATGTATGCATACATAGAAATATGTATAAACGTTTAGATGGCTAGATCCAAAAGTGTTTGTTCAATAGGCACAGCATCTTCTTCTTCTTCAAATTCAATATCATACTGCAAACCAACATGCTTGAACAAATGACAAAGAACTATTGTAAATGATTGTGCCAGATGACTAGATAACACAGAATCGGCTATTATGCAAATATCTAAGTAAATAGGTTTGATATCATCATCATCGCACCCATTAACTAATGCTTTTTCTAATGCCTTATAGGTTTGAACGAAATCATGATGTTTTTCTTTGGACGATGTTTGTAAGAGCTGAACTTCTAATTCTGTAAAAGCGGATGCAATGCGGTCTAATGTCTCCCTATGCATCTGAATCCACACAGGTAATTTATTGTTACTTGTACGCCATCCTGTTACATGAGCCAGCCATGTTACACCAGCTAAAATCGCCAACCGTGGTAAAGCCACAAACGCAATGGGGTCTAGAGTTTGGATTGCACTAACATCAAGTAAATGCCGATCTATAGCACGATCTAAGGATAATGGTAGTAATTGGGTTAATGAATCGTTGAAAAGTGTTGGAGACAATGGCATATCATAATTTGTATTGCGTTGGAGAAGATCAGCGTCATGCTTTCCAAATACTGTTTTAACATAACATTCATATAGACTTTTCTCAAACTTGGACCAGCACTGCTCGAATGCTGTCAAGTAAGGCAACAAAGATTGCAGAAGAAGATGGTTCTCTTTACTTGAATAAAAACTAGATGAGCTTGTTGAAAAAAATAAATTCAAAAATCCTGTATCAGTGTGTTGGTGTTGTTTTTGAATTAAACGGTGAATGATTCTACGCAATTGTTCCATAGCGACCCACAATTCAGATGCCAAAGGTCTTAACAAACTTGTAAACTGCTCCAAATGACGTATTTGGCATTGCCTGTGCAATACTTGTGCGGCAAACCAAATTGGTTCATTAAACTTTTTAGGTGTATCGATGAGGTGTTTGTGCAGAATATGACATGTATCTAAAAAGATGCGCTGTTGACGATGTACGTGATCTACGGTATACTGTTGTGGCTCTTGATTTAGTTTAGTCATTTGTTTTAGCTCCAACGTACTGTTAACCCACTGTTCATCTTTTTTATGCATCTGTTAATAAACTAAAAATGGTAATTTTTAGTAAATTATCTTACCTGCATGATACAAGAGTGATAAAATGTTTTCTTTTTGCAATTTTGGAGCTTTTTCATTTAATTTCAAAGGAAACGATTTTACTGTCATTATACGAGCTAATGTATTGGGAAACATTGGGTCTGAATTTTGCTGTAAAAGCATGGCCTTTTCGTCTTGAGAAGGCGATTCATCAACAGATTGATAATCCATTGCTAACTTGACAGTATAAATAATGAAAGGATCTAATTGAGGCATATATAAAGCAATAGATTTTGTAGTAAAGAGGAAGAAGAAAGAAAGAAATGAAATGAGAAAATTGTTTTCGACATTTATATACATTGAAAAAGTTAAATGATAAAATAAAAGTGCATGCAGATTATTTGATCTTAAAATTTATCGCCCCCTTTTTTTTTCTTTATTATGATTACACAACCTTTGTTTGATACGAAAAAAGGCTGCATTTTGTTTGCTTTATTAAACAGGTTTCCCCTTATGTATTCTATCCTATATCGCAAACATCTATAGAACGAATTACAAAAGTAAACCTAATCTATTGTGAAGAAATCAGACGTAATTGGTGAAGTGAAATAGAGCGAAATCATTGGTAGCTGACAACTTCATTTGGCAGAAATAAGGGGTATGTATTTTACAATTAATTTTCAAATATCTATAAACAATCAAATTATAAATAAGTCTTAATGTTTTAGTGAATCCTGTGCCAATTTATATGTGCGTCTTTTACTTCAATAATTGAGAAGCAAAAGAGTTTGATCTTGCATGAAATTTACATTTTATTCTGGATGAATATGGCTTTTTTTTTTTTTTTTTTTTTTTTTGTGAAGATTATTATTTTGAGTTGACATCTTCAAATAAAAGCTATTAATATGCGTTAATTTTAACACCATCTTTGAAAAGAGGTTCAACATTTGGATATTATCAACCTCCATTATATTTACAAATTTATCAAATAAACGAATTTAGCCTATACCGATATTAAAAAGTTATGGTTTAAATAGTATGCCTGGGTATCAATAAATATTTCAAGTCAGTTAGTATACATGTCCAAGAAGTACTGTATATTGGCCTTACCCATATTGCTTTTTAATTACTTTACAACAAGCCACAGTTTATATACGTTTAGCTGAGCCTGGCTCACATGAATTACTTTTTCTTTGTGTCTAAATCAAGTAAGTCTGTGTTTATTGTACTACGACACCTCTTTAATGTTAAACAATCCAACAATATCGTTTAAAGCAAGTTGTCTCTAGGGGTACAAGGGTAACTTTATATTTTTGAAAAGAGCAAATCGAAGAAAGGAGACTCATCAATTTCAGTTTGTAAATAAAATAAACTAAATCCAATCTTCTAATCAATTGAAATTTGATACAGAAATTACGGAAAACCTCATAAAGGAAAGCGCCACTTTCAGTAATTTTTGCCAAGAAACAATTCCGCACACATGTTTAGTAGAAAAAAAGAAACCTTAGCTTTTTCTATTTTTACACTAGCCAATCGAAAATCCATTGTTAAGGATTTTCTCTTATAAAATCAATCAGGCTTCCTTACACAAGAATTGCTCTTCTTTTTCTTTTTCATTTAAAAAAAATAATTGTTAAATAATTAAAAATGGATCAAAACAATAAAGGATACGGTCAACAACCACCTCAATATTATTCTCCTCCCCCACAATCATATGGCCAACAACAACAAGGTTATGGACAACAATCTTATGGTCAACCTCAATATGGTCAACAACAACCTTATTACGCACCACAACCACAACCACAAACTGTATATGTTCAACAACAACCACAACGTAAGGATGATAATTCCATGTGTCTTGGATGGTAAGAAAGGGTTTATTGGGAAAAAAGGTTGTAAAGAATGTAAATATCTAATATCTTTTTATATTTAATAGTTTGGCTGCCATGTGTTTCTGTTGTGCTTTGGATGCTATCTTTTAAACAAAAAAATTAACTGTATTATATTATCAAGTTTTTCAAGCTTTATTTTTTTAAATGATATAAAACCAATTGCTATCCTAATTATTCTTCTATTTAATTAATCAATTTTGGATGGGATTTTCCAAATAATAATAAAATAAAAAAAAAAAAAAAAAATTAAAAAGAAAAATTCCAATGCCAACAAAATATAATAAACAAAGAAGGTTGACTTCTGCCATAAAACAAATTAGTTACATAGTTTCACTATTGTACCCATTGGTGCGCTTAGAAGTTTTGTATTAAATGATTATATGTTATTGCTCTTGGTTATCTTTTGTTGTTGATACAACCTTTTAAAATGGTTTTTGTCGCGAGAGTCTTTTCGTATAGGTTGTTGGAGCAATTAAAAATATTTTAATTATATTCCCCTTATTCACCTCCTTTCTTTCCTCTACTTATTCAGTACATTATCGAAACATTTTGTCTGTTTTTTTTCAAAATTCAAATTCAAAATTTTCATTTGAAATACCAAGATTAATAATAAGTTCAAATAACAAATCAATGTACATAAGAGAGATAAACAAAATGCATGAGTATGATTTGAGTAAAATGAAGAGCGCAGCACAAGTCAGATGGTTAATAACTTATTTTGGAAGTGCTATAATATCATCAAAACTTAATATATTGGTGGCATAAAAAAAGCTCAAGCAATTAAATGAACAATACATTCATCGCCACCGTTAATCTGTGTTGGAGAGTTATGATTTTTTTGAATGAAAATATTTTGCTAGATTTCCTAATTGATGTCCTCAATATGAGACGTAATATTCTTCCGCCAAACAATGGCATTTCTGATAAATGAATCGGAACAATTGTGTCACTACCATAAAATATAAGTTCTTCAATAGAAAATAAAATGAAGTTTGTACATCATCCATTACCTGTTGGTCAGATTTATGCATTGAAATAAAAAAAAAAAAAAAAAAAAAAAAAAAAAAAAAAAAAAAAATACAGTCAAATCATATAAATTATATCTTCAATTATGCAAATTTCTTCTGAATCATCAAAAATCCGATATTTTCAAAGGATTGTTTCATGCATTTTTTGCAGTAATATGGACCTCAAACCCTGTTAAAAACATTTTTTGAATCGAATATCTTGTTTCTACACTTTTCTGATATCTTTGGGATGGTGGAAAATTTGAAGAAATTCAGTCTCTCTCGTCCCTTACAAGTATAGGCAAAAAATGATGGAAATTACTTGATTGGCATTTTGATCCCGAAAATGGGATTTTTTACTCAGGCTTTCCTAAGCTCAAAATGACTAAAATTGTTTATAGCGTTGTATAAAAATAGTTATTTGGACCTTAATTATTCTTAAATCCGACTTTTTGCGCAAAAAACTGCTAATTTTTCTTTCAAATTTGCAAAACTTTTGTGATGAATTTTTTTCAAATAAGTACACCATTCCACCCGAAAATTAAGACTCTGCATATAGTAATTATTAATTTATGTAGATATACATAGCAGTTCCACGAGAAATATGCGTAAAAGCGACCAAAATTTCAAAAATGACTTTTTATTTTAATTTGAATATCCAAAAAAAATCGGCGCTTAAATTTGGTTCTACTACAACTGCTACTTCTTACTGCTGTAAAATCAAAACATTTTTATAAAGCTTCTTATTACAGTGAGAAAAAAAAAGACAACAGAATGTATACTTTTATGAACCAAATATAAAGATAAAAATATTAAACGAAGTTAATTAAAAGCATAAACAAAATGTTTAAAACCTTGTTATTTGAGACTAAAAATCGAGTATTATAGCCTTCGAATAAGAGTAACAGCACTCCTTTTCAAGGCCAAATTATCATATTAACAGCAGCTAGTGTACATGATAACCCCTTGACAGCTTCATTCCTATCTCAATTTGTTTTTGCGCCAGTTAGAATCGTGTTCAAGAAATCAATAAAATATATACCCCTAAAAAGCAATTTTACTTTGTAGGTAATTTTAACAATTCTAGTAAAGTAAATTGTATATAAAAAGACATAGCAATTCAATTGATTCATATAAAAGTATCTTATGGTTTCTGAAAAGTAAATAGTAGATTTGATTTTTAATCGACTACATGTTTTTCATGCTCCTTTTTCCTCACTGCTGAACAAATCAACGGCAGTCTCAAATTAGCTTCATCATCAAAAGATTTTCTTTTTCTTTCGTTATCAAAATACAAATGAAAAGAAGTTATAACAACGAACAAAATTACGATTCTAACAAAGCTCCTCGAAATCACTACGATGTCAATCCTTCATCAGTTGCACAGCATTACAATGATAGACCTGACGTAGGTGTAGTGAAACGTAAAGAATCTCGTATTATTCGACTTCGAAGCTTTAACAACTGGGTTAAAAGTGTCTTGATCCATCGTTACGTAAGACCTCGTCAAAATGTGTTTGATATGGGTTGTGGTAAAGGAGGTGATTTGATTAAATGGGCCAAAGCTAGAATTTCACATTTGGTAGCAGCAGGTATATATTTTCTTGAAACAAAAAATAGTATCAATATGAATTGAAAATGACCGGATATAAATACATTATTAGATATAGCCGATGTTTCTTTAGAACAAATGCAGGGACGATATCAAACACTGAGAGATCGTACATTTAGCGCTGAATTTTACGCCATGGATTGTTATTCTGTAAGTTTATTTACAGCAAATGTTCAATATAAAAATCAATTGACAATCATAATAGGAATTAATCGCGCCTAAATTAAAACCTGACATGCGATTTGATACAGTATCTATGCAATTTTGTTTACATTATGCTTTCGAAAATGAGCACAAGGCTCGTATTATGCTTCAAAATGTGTCATCACAATTACGTTCTGGTGGTTTTTTTATTGGTACCATGCCAGATGCAAACTGGATTGTGAAACGTGTGCGAGAGGAACCAGTGGGGTCATTCGGTTTTGGTAACAGTATTTATAGTATAACATTTGATAATATCAAGGATGAAAATGGTTCTAAAACTGGTTTTACACCATATGGCTGTAAATATATGTTTCATTTGGTTGATGCAGTAGATTGCCCTGAATATTTAGTACATTGGCGTACATTTGAAAATTTGGCAGCAGAATATGGATTAAAACTTAAATTTAAAGAAAACTTTCATAATTTTTATGTATCTGCTTCCAATGAAGAGGAGCATGCACGTTTATTAAACCGCATTGGAGTAATTGGAGGTCAAGCACCTGAAATGACTCAAGAAGAGTGGGAAGCAGCAGGCATTTATTTAGCATTTGCATTTGAAAAAAGATAAGAGAAAAAAAAATGATACATAAAATTATAACAATAATAAAAAAAACGGATTACTTGGATGGTGCCAATCCTACACGATTGTTACCAAGATCATAAACACTATAAAATTTACGTAAAAAGACATCACCAACAATCCAAAGAGGGCCAGCAGGTTCAGGGATATCCATTCCCATGAAACCAGAAATACATTGATTTTGAACATTGAGGACATAATCTTCACCAGTGAGACAGAAGTCTTTTCCACTGAATACAAAGCAGAATTCTGGTAAATCAGGTACCTTTTCACAATCCAAGATGTATTGGCCAGCCCAATTCTTTTCAGCGCCCAATTCGTGATTAATTAAATCAGCAATAGTAGTAGGAGCAACTAACAAGGAACTACCAGTATCAATAGCAGCCCCAACGGGGTCTAATTCGATAGATTCACCACCGAATTTGATATCTTCCATTGTGATTTCCCAGTAACCTTTACGACGAATGTCAGACCAGATAAGTTCACCTTTATAGTGGCTAGGGTCAGTAGCACCAAAGATAAGCTCACCACCTTCGGCACCCTCACCAGCATCATTTAACCAGAAACTGAATAAAGGTTCATCGATAAGATCACGATTTACCATATGATAGAAAGGTGGGACAGTATGTTGAACAGCAATGTTATCATAGCCAAGACCCAAGATACCATCAAACTTGGCAAAAGCAAATGTAAATCCGGGCTCTTTTACAGATTCAGCAAAGCCCTGATTTTCAATTTTAATACCACCTAATGTCAAGGTATCTTCACTGATAAAACCTTCCAAAGCGCCAGTACCATAACGAATAGAAAATTCAGTACCATTCTCAGAGAAAGATTCTGATTTTTGAGAATCGTAACGCTTATGCAAGAAACAAGCAATGGAGTTACAATGAGTTGATGGAACCCATAAATTTGAGGAACCAGTATCAAACACAACAGTAAATGTTTGAGCAGGTGAACCTAATTGGATTTCACCATAATATTGAGCATTCATGTAATTAGATAAAGGAACGCCATGTTTAGCGCTACCATCTGACTCAACTTGGAAAGTTTCCAAAGATTGGCCACGTTGAGAGGATTTAAAATATTTTTGAGTCAAATATTCTCCTGTATGAGAATATCTTTGAAGTCTCTCTGATGGTGTTTCATGAATCTTTTTGATAGGAATTCTTTTTATACATTGTATTTGATTTAATTTATGATATTACTGTGTTTGTATAATGTATTCTTACCTGGTAATAGCAGCTTCAGTAATAACTGATAAGACAGTTACTACAACTGCAGATAAGGTAAAGAATTTCATTTATTAGTCTTGGCAAAAAATAGAAAGTAAAAAAAAAAAAAAAAAAAAAAAAGAAACGGGGGAGAAATTTACTCAACTTTTATCCCACACTTTATAGCGATATAAAAGATCATTTGATCTCTTTTTTTGTACAAAACACAACAATCATGTATAGTTTGTGTGATGTCATTTAAAATCATGAAACTGTTGTATGAAGTTTTATGTTTAGAACACACTTGGTTCAAACATTGAAAAAGATAATGGCATGTACCTGATTTTTAAAAAGGGGGGGTTTTTTTTATACAAATCATCATGATACGTAAGTTAAAGGATATTTGATTTCCGTCATATGATGTTGATGATGATGAATACAAATAAATTAGGCAACTTATTGTGATTTATGAGAGAAAGGGGTTGAGCGTTTCAAAGTGTGTTTTTTTTTATTATTGTTATTAGTATCATTGTATTCAATGGTCATTCATAATTCTGCTATCACGATAACTGCGACCTTTACCTCTACCTCTTCTATTATCTGAAAATTGAGTATTGGGTCTGTTGATGACTAATTTGTTATCACGGTAAATTGCTCCGTTCTTGGTCAAAGCCTGCTCTAAGGTATATTGATTTACGAAATCGACATAACAATGAGCTTTTGGTAACTGTGTTGTTGGATCAATGGGGAATTTAACGCCAATGACATTTTCATGACCAAAATATTCTCTAATATCTTCTTCAGTTACTGTGGTGTTGGATAAACCACCAACGTATGCAGTAAAAAGATTACGTTGCTAGAGTATAACATGGTTAGATCAGACTATGATACTATAAGTGCTTTATATTTACCATGCTCTGTCGTTTGGAATTACGATTGGTATTATAATTGTTGGTATCAGATGTATCTTGTTGTTGCTCATAAGTACTATTTCTGTATTGATTTGGCTTTTCTGGTGTAGAGGTAGAAGATGGAGCAGGGGAAACTGCTTGTTGTTGAGGCTGTTGTTGCTGCTGTTGCTTACGGTAAGAGAAATTAAGGCCATACGATCTCATTTCAGAAGCCATTATACCTTGATGTACATTAAATAAAAGAGATCCATAAGCAGCGTCAGGTAAATTGAAATTCCACATGTTTTTGTATGCTAATTCATCTCTTTCCCAGCTTGAAGATTGAGAAGAATTATCTTCAAGATCTGCTAAAGATGGTGGAATGCGATTGACAACATTTAAAGCGTTACGAAGTAAAGCATATTGATGTTCACTATTTTTTTTTTCCAAATGTTACTATACAACTGAAATTGCAAAAAAAAATTTTTGACTCACTCTACAGATTCTTCAACTTGTTCTTTGATGGCATCCCATAATTGCATAAATTGTTCCTGTGATTGAATTAATCTATTACGGAAATGATCAATTTCTGGTTGACAAGCAAACTCATTATAAGCGATATTATAACGGAAATGTAAGCCTGCTGAAACAGTAAAATCAGCGTGCAATGTGAGAGCAAGTTGAGCCAATAAACCCTCTCTACCAGGGCTGGCGTGTGTCACCAACATTCTCGTTTCAGTCGGATCATAGACACTTGAAGCCAATTCTACCAATTCACCAATCTGCAAAGCGGTTGTCCACATTACACCTAAACCGCCAGCAATTGTGTCTGTACCTATTTTTCATAAAAAGAAAAGATTATATTAATATCATGAAGAGAAAAAGCTAAGCTCATAGAGTTACCTTCTCCATTATCGAATAATTTATGTTGTACTACAGCTCCACCTAAACCAAATAAACGTAAACTGACACCGCCTACGTCAAGTACATGTGTGGAAGCTTCATCCAACAAGAATAAATTATCTATATGATATTCTCCATGACGGAACTTTTCAATGATAGCCACATCTTCACAAGCACCCCATACAGTATATACAGGTACATCTAGTTGTTTATTACCAGATAAAAATTCGGAAAATTCAGATAAAAGTGTATGAGGTGATTGTTCCAAGGTACGATAAATTTGTTCAGGGTTAGAAGCTAATAATCTGGTACGAGTTTGTGCTGGAACCAATGTAGTGTATTGAATCCAATGTTTAAGAGGTCTATATATTAATTTAAGAACATTTACTATTTTCTAAAAATGATTAAATGGCTACCTTTCACCGATTCTATCCAAACTTGATCTATCTATAGTTTTTTCGTGGTTGTTAGGGAGAAAATGTCAAAACTAAGGTACAAATGTTTGTTACCATAGAAACCGAAATCACCAGTATGAATAATATACTGCGCGTTAAACTCACGAGCCAGTTTATTTAATTCAGTTATATGCCCTTTTTATATTGTTTATGTTTTTAGTTTAAAGATACTTTCCTTTCCCATCTGCACGTTCTTTTTTACAAGTACGTACAAAAAGTATTTAAATTTATATGATAAAATACCTCTAACATCAGCTGTACATAAGATGCGTTTACCCTCAATAGAATGTACACTTATATTACTCATTATTGTATTAAGATCGTAATTTAGATAAACTGCAAACAAAACAAAAGGGAAAAGAAACAACCACAAATTAAGGAGGCAATTAATATTAGTATCGAAAGCTGTGGGGTTTCAAAAGAAGCAGGTACAAATATAAAAATAAGTGTAACATATATACATATTATAAATATTTGATGAAATTCCTTTATTGCCTCTCCTTTTTTGCTCCGTGGTATTCATCTTTGTATAAAAGAGATGTATAGGCATTTAAAAGGCAAGATAGTATAAAACCAAATACCTTGTCTAGTGCAAGAATTATATTTCAACAGCATTTTAAAATTACAAATGTTCATATCGGATAGATTTAACAAAATGAACTGTCAGAATATTTCTTTTTTTGAAAAAAATAAATAAATAACCAGAGATGTAATCCAGGTGTCAGAGTTTACTGTTCTGTATTGATTGTCTATATATCCAACTTCAAATCATGAAAGTAAATCCTTAAAATACAAATTAGATACCTAAAAAAAATGGGAGTTTGAAATAAATCTCAAAAAAAAAAAAAAAAAAAGATGCGCATTCATGAACAGAATAGAATATTTTAATGCAATAAATTAATAAAATTTGGAGAGGGTATAGAATAGATGTGAAGTGTAATGAGAATGGAATTTTAGTAGTATACATAGTTGATACCACAAGATACATTAATTAACATGCCAGCTAGGATACCTAAATATATATATGTATATATTTTTTTTAGATTTCAAAAACTCTATTAAAAAAAAATACGAATACTTTACCCATCTGATGTCTTCTGGTAAAAACCGATTCTCTAAACCAAAATAAGCATAAAACACCCAAGAAACAGCCCAATAATAATCCACAGGCCATCTCTTTTATTGAACCTTGTGCGGCTATTGTATGTGAAGAAAATTTTAGTTGAATAATGCTTCCGCAGGGTAAAATTATATATCCGCTTACATCCTTCTGGTAATCTTCTGCCAGTGTGTTCCATCCATTCTTCTTCCAATTGTATTTCTTGATCGTTAGGTTGTTCTGTAATTACAAGAAAATTAGGCTGATTAAATTTTTTCTAAGTTTTAATACTTTATATTTATACCTCCATCGATATAATTTGATGATGGTTGCATTTGATGGAATTGTAATCGTATAGAACGAATTTCTTCATCATTATAACCGGATTCACGTAATTTATCAAACCCAGAAATAGACTATTATTACAGCATTTGAACAAAAAAGTTAGCATCAAAATAAGTGATATCATTAAATCATTTTTTACATCATTTTTGGTTGTTGTTTCAATATCATAAATTATGTTTGTTGGTATAATTGGGTCTGATAAAGCACAATGGATAAAAGTATTCTGTTGCTGTACACCATAATCTGACAATGTATATAAATCATTATTTAATAATTGTCCTCGATGTATTAAGCGGATAGTTTTTTTAGATGTTTGTTCAAGAGCATTTTTTCGAATCTGAATAATTTTATTAATATTACTTAGACAGGCATTCATTCAACAAATATATACCAGCTGCTTAATAAATCCTATATTATCATCAAATAATGATACTTTCAGTATCAAATCTTGTCCGTTATTCCAGCGAATATGAATATCTGTAAATTCGTTCATTTTTATTGCTATTATTATTATTATTATTATTATTAAAAGAGAATATGAAAAGAAAATAGAAAAAGAGAGAAAAAGAATATATGTTAATAACCTCAATGAAATGCGGCTATTTAATCAATCATGTCTTTTTTTTTTGCCAGACGTTGCACAGGAAAGCGAAACCGAAACTTTATTGCCCAGAGAACATACACACACACACGCACGCACGCACATACACCGGCCTTACAATACACACACACACAATTTCTGTACTGCCTTCATTCATTTTGTTTTTCTTTTTTATCTCTTTCCTTTACCCGTCTCTCCAACCTTTTTCACATCATAATATTGATTGTAACATGCCAAGTACATTAATAGCAATTATAGGTAACTAGATTTCAAGCATAACCAAATGAAAATACTCCTAAGCAAATGTTTATAGAAGGGGCGTGTAGTCCTGCGCGTTACGAACCTGAGTTAAGTCTTAATCTCGAGATTTGTGAAATGATTAACAAGAAACAAGGTTCAGCGTAAATATATAAATATGAAAATACATGGTTGAATTTATTTCTCTAATAAAAATAAAAATAAAACTAAAAAAAAATAGGCCAAGAGAAGCTGCTTCTGCTATCGTCAAATTGGTCAACAGCAAGAATTTGAACCAAGCTATGTTGGCTCTCACTGTAAGTAATCATTTTAATTTAAAAACATCCTAATTTTAAATGTCCTGTAATTTCTTAGCTACTAGATAATTGTGTCAAAAATTGTGGTTACCCCTTTCATCTTCAAATTGCCTCCAAAGAATTCTTGAATGAGCTGGTCCGCAAATTTCCAGAGCGTCCTGCTGTAAGTTTATTAATTACTTTTATTTATCAAAATACTTACATAACTTGTATAAATTTAGCCCTTTCCTAGCCCTGTAGTTCAACGGATTCTTTACTTTATCAAAGAATGGAAGGTCGCATTAACCGATATGTCTAGACACAAAGACGACCTTGTTCATATCAAGGATATGTATCGATTGCTGAGATTTAAAGGTAACCTTAAACTCACCATAATCAGAAAGATTATTCATAAATGTTATAATAGGTTATCGATTCCCTGAATTAAGAGATTCTTCGGTTGCTGCATTAGCACCTTCAGATGTAAGTTACTATCAAAATTGACTTGGTCTTTATAAAACTTATCATTTAAAATTTATACAAAAAAAAAAAAAAAAAAAAAGTCTTTAAAATCAGCTCATGAATTAGAGGAGGAAGATCGTGTTGCTCAATCAGCTGTCAGTAACCAAATTGCATTGTATTTTTAGAGATACTAAATTGATTTTCGGTAGAAATTGCAAGAATTAATTCGTCGTGGTAGACCCCAAGATTTGGTAGAAGCTAATAGATTAATGAAAATTATGTCAGGATTTGTATGTCGAAAAAAATTACGCAGAAAAGAAAAAAAAAATAACCAATAATCGTTACAATTAGGATACTAGACAAACACCTGACTATAGCCAAAAGTTTGAAGATGAACTTCATAAAATTCAGGATAAATCCATTTTATTATACGAAATGTTAGAAACTGTTAAGCCCGGAGAAAAAGTTGACAGAAACGAAACAATCATGGTAGGCAAAATTAAATTGAATATGTAATGGAGCTAATACAAGTAGAATATAGGACTTAAAGAATGCCTGTGCCAGCGCTCAACCAAAAATCCAAAAGATGATTACAGAAGAAGAGGATAACGATAAGATTGGTAATAAAAAGATAAGATTTTATTTGCATGTGAAACGACGTACTAAATTTAGCACCTAGAAAATCTTCTTACACTTAACGACATGATTAATAACGTTATGGCTAAATTTGCCGATGTTAAGAAAGGATTGTATGACACTCAGTACGAAATTAGTGGAAAACCGCCTACTCAAGACAATAATACGACTGAAGAACCTAGACAAGCTATTAGTTTAATTGATTTAGACGATACACCTGTTGTATCATCCTCTACAGGCTCAGCAAGCCCTAATAACAATAACTCTTCAATGAACGCTTTGAATGAATTATCTGATATTTTTGGTAATAATAGCATTTCGTCTCCTTCTGTACCTTCCTCTCTACAAACAGGGCAATCCAATTTTGATTTATTCAGTTCTCCATCTTCTGAGAAACAGCAACAACAACAGCAACAACCAAAGAAAAGTAGCGACATTTTTGATCTCTTGGGAGGTGGTATTCCCAATCATCCTTCTCCTTTGATCTCAAATTCTGAGATTGCTTCCCCCTCCATTTCTAATATTAATGTTCCACAAGCTAGGCAACATACACCAGCTCCTGTATTTAATTCCAATCAAGAAACTAATGTCAAATCAGGTAAATATATATATTCTTATTGCAGTAATAATGTGTCAAGTACATGTTGATACTTAATTAATGTTGTAGCTATTTTGGTCAATAAGAATGGTTTGCAGATCGAGTTACAAATGAAGAATCCTCAAGATAGCGTATGCCAAATCAAAGCTTACTTTTCTAACCAATCCACTGCTCCAATGGAAAAGTTAATGTTAAAATTAGCTGCACCTAAAGTATGAATTACCTCAGTATGATCCAATTTCGTGATTAACTAATTAGTTCCATAGTCTATGCAAATTAAAATGGAACCCCAATCCTCTCAAATCATACCACCAAAATCAGATAAATCTGTCTCCCAAGGCATTGTTTTAAGCAATCCTAATAAGGTAATGAATTTGAATAACCATCGGAAAATATACATTTTACAAACATTTTATAAATTCAGGAACCATTGCGTTTGAGGTACAAAGTGTCTTATGAACAATTTGGTGTAGAAATGGAATTAACTGGTGATTACCATGCTTAACTTATTTTTCATATTAAAAAAAAAGACTTTAATCAGAAATACAAAAGAAATTATTTTTTTCATATTGTATTTTGTATAGAAGAAAAGGTAGTTTGATTGGAATATTATTTGGGTTGTTTGTTGGGTGTTTATAATTGTATGAAAAAAAATGGACGAAAAAAATATAAAGATTAACAGATTATGGTTTTGCTCCAAAATTGGGATTTGCTCGACGGAAAGAAGAAAACCCTTCTTGAGGTTGTTGCTGCTGCTGGTCCATCTTGGCCTCTGCTGTTGGTTCACGCTTAGCATCTTCCTTTGGTGCTTTAGCAGTTTGAAGTCCATCACGTGCCTTGGCCTCATGTTCATTCTATACAATAACATTATACAAATACCAACTTTTAAGTAAAAGTACCATCTAAAACAACCCAAATGTTAAGTACTTACAGCTTTATAGACGGTCCAATCAAAGATATAATCATAAGTGTAACCTTCTCTTACAAACAAATCTCTAAATAATTTACGAAGGTACGAATAATCAGGCTTATCGTCGAAACGTAAAGAACGGGTGTAATTGAGATAAATAGCAAATTCACTTGGAAAACCACGGCACAATAATTCGGTTGGAGTAGTCATTTTTTTCTCCATGATACGATCATACTTTTGTTTCTTTGTAGTTGCTTTTAGTCCTTGCCATGGTAAAGAACCTCTACAAAAGTACATGAGTACATAGCCTAATGATTCCAAATCATCACGTCTTGATTGTTCTATAATGAATTTTATTCAGTATTTAATTGTATCATAACCATCTCAAAACTTACCAACACCTAAATGTGTATTAATACTGGCATAACGGGCTGTACCAGTCAAATTCTTATTTTCTCTGTAAGGAATATGGAGATGCGTACGAGGATCACGATACTTCTTTGCAAGGCCAAAATCGATGACATTGACCTGATTTCCTCTTTTACCAATACCCATCAGAAAATTATCAGGTTTGATATCACGATGGATAAAATTCTTTGAATGAACATATTCAATACGAGAAAGCTACATAATCGTATAACCAATTATTAGTATTATTGAAAAATTAAGGAGAATATTGGTCATGATACATATATAAACATGTATTATATAATCTCCTTATTATATCATATATTTACCATTTGGTCTGCTAATAAAAGTACAGTCTTCAACGTAAATTTACGATTACAAAAGTTAAATAAATCTTCAAGTGAGGCTATCCGTATAAATGATTAGACATATTTAACACGAATGCAAGTAGATTATTGTTTACATACGTCCTAAAAGATCAATGACCATGGCATAATAATCGCACTCTGCGCCAAACCATCTTACAAAAGGCACACCAACACCACCAGACAATGCTTTATATACTTTGGCTTCATATTCTAATTGTGGATGCTTTGCCTTTACAGATTCTAATTTAATAGCAACTTCTTCTCCAGTGATCAAATTTGTTCCTTAATTTTATAACAAAAAAAGATATAATAAGATACTATTTGAGAAAGTAGTTTTCTAAAACCTTACCGAGATAGATATCACCAAAAGAACCTGCGCCAATTTTCCTACCAATTCTATACTTATTTCCAACTCTTAAATCCATAGGCGAACGCATAAATGACTTTTTTTTTCTCTAATATTATATGTGAATATATATATAAGAAAAGAGGAGAGAGAAAAAAAGAAAGAGTTTGTAAAATGAGAAAAGGAAAACAAACAGGCAGAGGGAAAAAATTGTACGCACACACGCACACACACACACACACACACACACACACATGTTCGGGGTTGAGAGATACCTGACCGCTTTTTCGATTTATTTTTGGGGGTAGATCATGAACATCATTCATTTGGAAAGCAAATACAAACATCAGTTTGTTCCAAATCATATGAAGACTCGAGAGAAATATTTTCTGTAGTTATCTAACGTTATATGATGTAGATTTACTTAGTTTTCTAGAAAAGAGGCAATGATATCATCCTATGCTGAAGCGTTCGTGTAACATTTTATCAAAAGCCATTTTATTTTAGTCGTCTCCCTGAAAAAGCATGCGTTGCACGACACAGCACATAAGATTCGAACCTTGTGTTTTAATCATTTTTAGAAATACAATAAATTCAGCATAGTCTTAATTGTTCAACATGATTCATTTTTGAAGGATTAAGGCTATTTGAGAATGTTGATGCAGCTAAAAAAGTTCTTTGTAATTGATTAGATTTAAATTACTACTGTAACGTCAGATTTTAAATTGATAAGGGAATTACATTGACGGTGTCTATTCAAGGGGTATTTCATATAACTTATTTTGGTTGTTGTTGACATTCACTATAAAAGAAAGTTAGATAAAGTTGGTGGTCAAGCCATTTAGACAATTTCCATAAGTATTTATGATTCACATGCCATACCTGTGAAGTGTCCGCTTAATTTTTTTTTTTAAATCCTCTGTGGCATTTGTGAAAATATTACATGCCTTTTAGTCCACCCAAATTTGAATTAATATATAATTTATTAAGAGAAATTTACTAATATAATATTTCGCTAATATAATATTCTAAAAACATAGATTTTTGTGTTTTGGAAGGGTATGCTTTGAGGCCGACAATTTAACTTGCAGTTATTTACTGGTTATCATTACACCAAATCCATAGTCTTTGAAAAGCTGGAAATTAGCCCGTACAGTTTGGACTTGTTATAACGGACACATGAATAGCAAAGCTCGCTATATCGGACACTTTTGATTCCGCCATTTTTTTTCAACAGCTTCTCCGCTTAAGTTCAGTGTATCAATAATACAACAGATATTGGATAAAACTACTTCCACGAGTTCAGTAGTTGTCATTGCCATACATGCTGATTTTGACTGATTTTCTGCTACTTCTAATTTTAAATGGTCCGATGAGTCATAAAACTCGCTTGAAAAAAATAGTTATCTGATTTCTACTGCTATCCCAATATACATCATAGGTCTTACATCCAAGGTCTCAGTCTATAATTGATGTTGTAGTAGATTAATGCAGATGCATTGATTTACATCATACTTTTAGATAGTAAAACCCTCATAATAGCTATAATTGAATTGTGTAAGGTCTAGAGATAGAATATAAGCGCAAGAAAAAAATGTGTAATAAATCTATATAATCAAGGGGTTGTCAATTGGGATATATAATATGTGAATTATAAAATTGACTTTGATTCTATGATTTGGGGAAAAGAGGTAGGTGTTACTAATTGTAATTGCTATTACTACTATACGATTAATACCTATGATTGGATTATATTGGATTATATAACAATTGGTTATAAATATCAATGATAATTGAGTAATAAAATATATTTATTTGGAATGGGATTATAAATATATAAAGGGAAGGAAGAAACAGATAAATTCACTAATGTTCGTTTAGTCTACATAGATTATTGGTATTTATATGACTTGGGAGTTGATTATATAATAATTGAGTTTAAGTAAGAATGTAATGGATCAAATCATTACAAAATATATAATTCAATAAAGGAATTGGTTAAATTAAATCACACACAAAAACTGAAGAGAATCTTTACTTAATATCAATAATTTGTCCTATTTATATACAAATTCTATGTATTATAACTGTCGGTTTTTTGCCTATTATTTATGTTAAATATCAACTCAATTCCATATTGAATCTGACATCCAAATGGAATTGAAATAGTATAAATACTTTTAGAAACCAGGACCTAATGGCTCCTGGCTTC
>JAEPRC010000075.1:1648-91334 GCA_016758945.1 Mucor plumbeus
AATCAGTGGATTAGTGGACTACCTCGTTCCACCAGTCCACTAAAACAGGGAAATATTAAGCTGTGATTGGGCAAACATTTATTATTAAACATTGGACCAATAAAAATTTATGCTAATTATGTTTCTCATACTACAGATCTAATGCCGCGTTCGTAACGCTTTTACTTGGATTTACCATATAAGTCTCTTGTATGTATTTACTCATATTTTTATAAGGATTGGATTTGCTTTATTATAATAGCAAATAGTTATTTTTTGCTCGTTTGATAGCCTTAATCTTTTACTTTCAGTGATAATGGTAGATATAGGATTTACACCAGATCCACGGCTTTTTTGACGCTTTTCATTGGCAATTCTTTGGAAGAAGTTTTAAAGAAAATGTACTTTTTTTTTGTGGTAAATATTAAATTAGAAGCCAATCATATTCTCAATTTCTATTTTTAGCCATTTTATTATGTAAGCGGTAAAATTCGATATAGTGGAAAATTCGATTTAGTGGACACTTTTTTTTCCACCGACGAGTCCACTAAATCGAATCACGACTATATGAAAAACTTTTTGATCATTTAGTACTTTATGTAGATATAATAAGAATAATAAATTATATTATAACCCTAAAAAAGCTATAATAGAGTTAAATAAAATATCAAAGGAAATTGAAAAAATAAAGGACGTACCTAAGGACTTAGAGAAAATAAATGATGATGTTATAGAATTACCAAATCTACTGTGAGAAAAACAACATACTTATTTTTGTTTGTTGGAATACGCAACATTTTTATTGATGTCCTATATGGATGAAATGTATGTCAGTTATCTTCCTCATTACTCATTACCCAAATTTTGTATAAAATCCAGTTCAAATTTTAGAGATTTTTTGAAGACACTACATACCACTTTTTTTGAGCATATTTCAAATTTAGATAATCAATATTATGCGCTTTAAAATTATATATCGATTAAGTTATTTTATGACTTTTTTGGCTATATTTTTCGTAGAGAAAACAAAAAAATTTAAATTTTTTTTCCAAAATCGAAATTTGGATTGAGGGTATACTGGTCTTTCTTGGAGCCAAACCGAGGATATTCTTTTCTTTTTTTCAAATTTTTGGGGATGTTTTTGTGGAATATAATATGGTTGATATAGGATATTCACGGAAAAAAAATATAAAAAAACAATAGTAAGTCAACTAGATAATTGTAGGCTTTTATTATCAAGTTAATCGAGATATATTGAACTGAGGAATTCTCCTTTGACAGGTAAATATTCCTCTTTATATAGTGTTCTATGATGGATAAATGTTCTAATTAATCTATCAGAATTACAACATTCCAAAATTAGAAAGCCTTTAACAGTTCTAGGATGTTTCATTGTTCCGTAACTGGTTCCTGCCTATCAGGAACTAACAAAGAAACATAGCTTATAGCAATATTATCACTGAAACATAACATATTACATATCTACACATTTATCAATAATAATCATTTATACTATTTGTGGAATATCCTTAGATATTCACGGAAAAAATTATAAAAAACAATAAGAATTCAACTAGATAAGTGTAGGGTTTTATTATCAAGTTAAATTCTAGCTAAGGCCTTATTATGATCAATAAATGTCCTCTTTATATAGTTTTCACCAGGGAGATTATTAGTTAATTGTCCTAGATCCATATGTAGCCAATAACATCCCTTGTAGATACATTCCTTGATAGTAGCCAGTCAATATATTTATAGAGTTCGTGGGTCCTTGATGATAATGGTATAATTAAATCCACATTAGGTTAATTGGTCTTTAGTATAAATTGTTAGGATCAAAGTTCGGTAGAAAGTTTATATTAGTATGAATTAGCATATATAACTTCGGTAGTTTAATGTCTATTCATATCAACGGCATTTTAAGTGAGAATCATATATAATGGAGATCTATAGTGGATAAATATGTACATATTCCACACTATTATTTCTAATGGATCCCTGTCCATTAGATCTTATCACAAATATCCAATAATAACTATATAAACCCCTATTCAATTCATCTTAATAAACGGTACTTTTTACGTTGAATTTATTTCATACAAGTTTCAATAAATCACTAATACTAGTGTCGCTTGTCATCTATGTAGATTATTAATGATACACCTGATTAGGTTATTTAGCATCTTCTCTGTTGTGCTAAAAGCTATCTTAGATAGCTAGTCATATTCTAAAATATGATCTTAGTCTAATATATAATATAATGTATTCGTTTACTTTATCTGAATATTAATTGGTCTTTTACTATAAGCTGCCAAGATCCTATATTCCGGTGAAACAGTTTACTTTAGCTTGAATTGGCATATCTTGTTTATGGTATAAGTTTATTCAATCCGCGGTGCTATAACTTTAACATCAGATAAAATGGTGATCAAAAGTGGGTATATTTCACAGTTTTTAAGAAAAACCGATATTTTGAAAAAGATAAATTGTGTTTGGCAGATTTTAACAACGTCTGTGGCACAAGTAAGAATTAACTGCTGCTCAATTTAATGAATATGCTGAAATCTGCCACAAAAAAATGCAAAAAAAAGGAAAAAAATGTACTCAAGAAATTTTTACACTTGAACATGTTATAGAGTACTTCAAAACAAATAAGTTTTGTTACTAGACAGTGTTAATAATTGTTTATGTTTTTGAATTGCGACAAGAGTTAAGATAAATATTGTTGCAAGAAAAAATGTATAATTTAAAATAAAGAGAACTTTAGAAAGTAAATTACACACAAAAACTAAAGAACTTTATTATAAGATGGAAAACATCTCTTTTATATCCAAACTTCTTTAATTAAGACTAATCTAAATAAGTATATATTATATATTCAATCAAACCTATGTGATACAATAATTCCACATTGCACGATATTAATTGTGCTTTATAACATATTATACAGCAATACAGAACATGTCCTACTAAACTGTGCCATAATCTTAACCAAGATGCCTACACAGTGTGTAATATCCTTAGATATTCACGGAAAAAAAATTATAAAAAAAACAATAAGAATTCAACTAGATAAGTGTAGGATTTTATTTTCAAGTTAAATTCTAGCTAAGGCCTTATTATGATCAATAAATGTCCTCTTTATATAGTTTTCACCAGGGAGATTATTAGTTAATTGTCCTAGATCCATATGTAGCCAATAATATCCCTTGCAGATACATTTCTTGATAGTAGCTAATCGATATATTTATAGAGTTCGTGGGTCCTTGATATTAATGGTATAATTAAATCCACATTAGGTTGATTGGTCTTTGATATAAATTGTTAGGATCAAAGTTCGGTAGAAAGTTTATATTAGTATGAATTAGCATATATAACTTCGGTAATTTAATGTCTATTCATATCAACGGTATTTTAAGTGAGAATCATATATAATGGAGATTTACAGTGGATAAATAAGTACATATTCCACACACAGAACTATGAATGCAACAGAACACACTTTAATTTACTATAACACCAATTATAAACTGGAACATTGGATGTGCGACCTTCATATAGATATTGACACAGCTGTTGTATCCATAGTTCTATGTAGGCATCTTGGTTAAGATTATGGCACAGTTTAGTAGGACATGTTCTGTATTGCTGTATAATATGTTATAAAGCACAGTTAATATCGTGTAATGTGGAATTATTGTATCACATAGGTTTGATTGGATATGTAAATATATACTTATTTAGATTAGTCTTAATTAAAGAAGTTTGGATATAAAAGAGATGTTTTCCATCTTATAATAAAGTTCTTTAGTTTTTGTGTGTGATTTACTTTCTAAGGTTCTCTTTATTTTAAATTATACATTTTTTCTTGCAGCAATATTTGTCTTATATCTTGTGGCAATTCATGTTCACATGATCTACGTCATGTTCTCCATGTTGATCCACATCATGTCCTTAGGATAGTAAATCTAGTATTAGTTCTAATGAAAGTATATAAATATATCCTCTGGATGTATTGTTAATTAAAGTGTAATATGTTGACAAGGTTATTTCTATAGACCCTTTTTGACATTTCAGTTTAGTCGTTTGCAGAGATATGAAGGCCCAAAGTTTCTAATTTTTAGTAGTAAAATGCGTGTAAAAATTTGAAACATTATAATTGAAAAAGCTATATCAATTGCTAGAAATAGGAGAATTTTGAATGCGCATTATCGAACTAAAGTTGAATATCTCAGGTACATTGATATATTGTTTTTTCTTGGCGTTATATAATAGGGAAAAAAAATTAATCAGGAACGAAAAGTGAGACCCATTTTTTATAAAAAAAAAAAAAGTAGCGAATTTCATTTTTTTTGAGTCTTTCGTATGCAAATACAGAATGTTTATGGTGCAAGTGATCACCTTTACTGTCATTCTTTTAATTTAAAATCCCTATAACATTAAATATAAATAAAACACTTGATGAGAACAAATAGTATTATATGCAACCTTATTTTAGAAAATTACTCATGAAATTTATACAACAATAGCCTCTAGTACAAGCCTATACACTAACCTCAAGTATTTTACTCTCATGTTTGTACCTGAAAGAATCTTATAAGAGAACAAATTTCATTTTTTCAGAACTCCTGACTAAATAAGATGCATGGTTTCGGTTGGTGATAATTTGTAACATTTATATGTATTTTTGAAGTAACAATCAATATCATATTATATCTATATGATAAAGCTGATTCACAAAATTATGTATACAAATTGAACTGCCCAAATGTTTTGAATATACAACTACAATCCTATACTACCGACATTTAGAACTTACACCATCCATGGGAAGTCGATCTATCATATTTTTTTTTTCGGTCACGTTGATAAGCAATCTTGTACAATATATCAAACAAAATAAAAAGCCATTTTCAATGTCATCAAGGTCGATTTACATACAGTAATTTCAAGGAGCATTAGGGTACTATAAAATAGCAATAAGGCATTCCTGTATGTACAAAGTGTGAACTTGTAGATTATAGATATATACAAAGACGGACGCATGTGATTGATAAATAAATCTAACCGATTATATCATACTGGTTTTTTTCATAACAAACAACATAAAACTTAGTAGCTATTATAATAATAACGGCATCAGTAAACACTGACCAAAATTTCATCGAATCCGATCTTCTACTTGGTAATATTTACTGTGCATCAGGTTAAGTTACTTTCAAAAAATTATCTTGGTTATGTATAACTCTGAAACTTGATGTTGTTACCTATTGGATTTGTTCGTATGCTTTAAACATAATTTTAATAGGGTCTATACTCGATATAAGATTATTGATGATTTTGAGTAACATAAGGCGCTAATTTAGGTAGTACGAGAGTACGGATTTTGCTTCCCTAAGATTTCAACATTGTTCTTTGGACTTCTTCCGCAAGGACAGGTTAGATTATGTATACCATGTATGGTGAGTATTGGCGCTTTATAACGATTATGTTTATTTCAAGAAGGGTTATATTCCTGGAATAAATAATGCAAAAAAATTAAAACAAGATCTCGTCTAATTAAGGAGGATATTGCTCTTTGGTATTAATCTAGATTTATAAAATGGTCATTATTTTTTTTTACGCCGAACCTATTATATTTGTACATTAATATTTACAATGTTGTAAAAAAGAAAAAGTAAAAGGAAAATTAGCGTATTTTGTAAAATTAGGCAATTGTTGATCTATCATGTTGCTTTGAATTGAGAATAATGGTTAATTTTTGCATTTTTAAAACAACAATAACAATAATAGCATGAAGAAGTTGGCTTTTTATTAAGGTGTTATCGCAAATTATGGACACATTGTGTTACCATTTGTTGTTTGCAATGCGCCAAAAATACTTCTTTTTTTTTTTTTTTTTTTTGATATTGTCATTTATAAATAGGAGATGGGGGTGGGGAATGGAGAAAACGTTTTAATTTATGTACAGTAAAGACTTGTTGATGACTAAGTATGTCATCATCTGAAATCTAGTAAATACACAATGTAGACATTTATTCATTTGACCATGTATGAAAAGGTATACTTTATGGAAAATACCTGATAAATAATGGCCAGCCAAAAAAGAAAAAAAAAAACTAGTTTGTCTAAAATGTTCTATTTCCTTCTGCTTAATCTTGTTGATAGTGAACCCCAAGATGCACAGATGGTTTTCAAGGTCACAAAAGCCGTGCACATACACTCAAAAAGCCAACCTTTCGTAAAACGATAGAAGTCAATAGAATAAAAACAAAGGTTGGTAATAATCAGGTTTACCATTTTGTTGCTGTTCAAAAACATAAAAAAGAAGAGAAAAAAAGAGAGGTTTTGATAAAATGGCTTTATTTTCATATGTGTGCCTCTCTTTCTCTCTTTTTCTTATTATACATTTTATTCATTTTGTGTGTTTATTAATTCTTCTTTTTCTTTCCAATTCCTTCTGTTCATCAAATAGAAAAAAAAAAAAAACAGCAAAAACCATCAGGAAAATTTCCATGCTTTTGGGAACTGAAAACTTCTTAAAAGCACAAAAAAAAAAAAAAAAGGGATACAGCATAATAATCATGAACGGATATGATCTGGATAAGGTATATCATAATGATGAATTCATATTATTAGAATAATTTATATTACGAGATATTTAAGGAGTAAATCAAAAAAGATTATATCAAAGCTAATTCCGTTTTGAAATCCCAAGAAAAAAAAAAGTAATATTGTTAGTGTAGCTACATGCGTTTACATTACACACAATCATAATAATATATTTTGTATATATTATGTGTGTGTGTGTGTGTGTGTGTGTGTGTGTTTGATTAAACCAATTGCCGATCTTGAACTTCTTATCGAAATCGCATGTCTTTTTATAAGGAGACGTAACTAAATCTAAGCGATAAACAACACAATCCTTATTATTGCCATCATCATCGGTGAAAATTAACTATAAAAATGATATAATTTGCGAACAAAAAAGAACAAAAAAGAACAACAAACAATATCCCTAACGTATCATTACATATAGATGACACAACTTTAAAGGCAATTTCAAGAAGTGATAGTCCATATAATGTTATTGGATAACCCCCTTATACTAATTACACGAGTGTGGGGTGCAAAGAGATAGGGGGAAGGGAAGGGGGACAGGGAAGTTATTGTAGCGCAATACGAATCGAATGGGATTAAAGAAGCCTGTTTTTTTATTATTATTTAAGGGGTAAAATGTATGTATTATACGGCCTATTTTAATATGACGATGAATGAGGTAAGAAAGATGAAGAAAGGCGCCTTCATAATATGGATTTTCAAACGAACTTTGATGCATTTTATTACCATGGAGAAATCAGAAGTTTTTCTTTTTCTTTTTTTACAATGAATACCGATATTTACCAATGTAGAATATACATTCGGATGTTTTATATATCCCATTTATACACTCACGTGCTGCGATTTCTTATAATGTTATTTTTATCATCTCTATTGCAAGGAGCTCTAATTTTTTTTTCTTTATATATAAATAAAGGATTAGAAAAATAAGAATTGAATTAGGGGGTGGGGGCATGGGGAAACTCAAGCGGGGGAGGAAGGATTATAATTTTATAACTAAGGGGGTTATACATTATATTTGTCACAGAAAGAAGCATTTTAGTATTCTTTTTCTTTCTTTGTATATAATCGTATCACACAAGCTGATACTAATCTTACTGAAAAAAATGACGATACATTATAGATTAAAACCATATGAAATGATGTTATATTTGCATGTTTATAAATGTGTATACATGGATTTGACATTTAGATACATACAAAAATACTACGCAAAAGCCTCCTAATTTTAATCCATATATGATGTTACTTGGGTCCCCTTCCTTGTAGCTGCTACAAGCTAATGTTTTTGTATAATGCCATGCTTACCCTTTTATTATAACATCCGAGTAATTTTTTTTATATCATATGTATGTCAATATGCATTTTATTAGTTTGTATATTATACAAAACTGAATAATTTATTATGCTATGCTCAAGATTTGAGGAGTATGTACCTCATCTTTATATATATATATATATATATCAGGCAAGGGAGAGGTTTATTATATATTGTTTATGTATACAAATGATTAAATAAGATTCGATTGAATAAAATATTCGATCATGCTTACCTGGATGCCTGTCTGTCTGTCTGTCTGTATGCCTGCCTTAATAATAATAAAAACTGCCTTTATTTCAAATCATGGTTTTATGATAATTCAGATGACTCGTGCAGCAACAGCACCGCTTATTATTGTATTTAAATCATGTTTTCTTTTTAAAAAGGTTAAATTTCTGTGCTTCGTATGCATGCATATTATAGGGTTTTGGTTATAATTTGTACAAGAAAATTATGATATCAAAAGGAGATGCCTTATGTCTATTTGAATCCGAGGAATAATTTTTGATATTCTCACTTTCCCTTTTACAAAGAAAAAATAACCAAGAAATCAAGGGATAAACCATGTAGGTAGGTTACATAAGATAATTTCTATTTATTTATATATGAAAAAAAAAAAAAAAAACTCGATTCACATGCTGTGTGTATCCGAGATTCCTCAATGATTTCTTATTTTATACAATCACTCAATTTCGCTTTTATTATAAATTAGAATGGTAATACACATTTATACGGTTCTTCTAATTACAAAATCGAATTTCTTGTTGTGATTTATAAAAAAGAAACTTTACGCGGATTTAAAATTTTTATTGAGGAGTGTTCTGGTACTACAATACTTCAAAAAACTGTATATAATTTCTGTCATACTGATATCATAAAACCAATCAACGCACACACTCTCCATTTTTTTTTCCTCTTTTCTCTCTTGATACTTCTCAATAAAGTGACAACATTTTAATATCAAACTTTATATAAACATACATACATTACATATAAAAAAATATTTAGTATATAAGTTTATTGAATACATTGTATCCTGAGTATACCCAGTGATGATAGCTAATTTCTGTACTATAAAAATCCGAGCGAATTGATCGACAATATATATATATATATATATAAAAGAAATTAGATGATCGATTTTATAATATGATACATAGAAAACTTTTTTCTATGTCTCTCTTTTCAATCACTACTACTAATACTACTACTCCTCCTCCTTGACTCTTTAAGGAATAAAAAGGATTTTCTTACATGCACAAATACAGAAGGGCCAATATAATATCATATTTATACATATTTAAACAAGGGGATGAGTAACATTCAAGACAGAAAATCAATTCGTACCAGTTTTAATCATAAAATTCATAGTATTTAACCCCCCTTAAACAAATATATATATATATATATATTGTTACCACCATTACTACTTGATTAACAAGATTCTTGTCAATTCTATAGGGGGTGAGACACAAGAAAAAAAAAAAAAAAAAAAAAAAAAGAGGGGGCAGTGTGTATCCTCAAAAAAGAGACAAGAGAAAGCAATACCCCCGCCCCAAAACTTACTATAATATAAATAATATCAATGCAAGCAGTATATTTTATAAACACATTATAAATTTTTGTCTATATAAACACCATGATTTGCAATGCCAATTTTCAATTTTTCTCTTTTTCTTTTTTCTTCTTTTTTCCTTGTGTCATTATTCATTATGTCTTTTCAATATTATCCAATGCTTGATTATTCTCAAAATACTACAATCATTTACGATGACAATTTATTATCATCCATTATACCTGCTAATATGATTATTAAACAACAAGACATTGTTACTGACGATCTTTTATTAACTTCTGGTTATTATCCCCAAATGCAACAAGAAGCTGCAATGTTTGGTTACCCATCCGATAGCTCTCCTTCATCTCATTACTCTCATGACAGTTTTTATTCGCCAACAGAATCATTAACTAATTTTGATTTTTTCCCATCAAATACAACAACAACAACAACAGCAACAACAGCAACAACATCATCATCATATAGTGATCCATCTCTTTATGAATATTGGTCAAATCACTCCTCACCGGCACCAGTCAATCAACAATTTGATGCATTATTTCTTGAGCAAACATCTACTGCTACAACAATAAGATCAAACATTGCTACTACATTTTCATTACCATCACCGTCTGTATTATCAAAAACTACAGCAAAACCTCAAATCGAAGGAAGACCTTATTCATGTCCGTCTTGTCCTCGTGCATTTGCTCGCAAACATGATTTACAGCGACATATTCGTGTCCATACTGGTGATAAACCTTACATGTGTCCTTGTTGCAAAAAGACATTTGCTCGCACAGATGCATTAAAAAGACATTTACGTATGGAAGATCAATGTCGTAAAAGTGAAGAAGTGCAAGCAATGAAAGAAACTGGCAGAAGAAGATATAGAAATTTGTAAATGCCCTATTCCTTTCTCTCTGTCTCTGTCTCTGTCTCTCTCTCTCTCTCTCTCTCTCTCTCTCTCTCTCTCTCTCTCTCTCTCTCTCTCTCTCTCTCTCTCTCTCTCTCTCTCTCTCTCTCTCTCTTTCTCTCTTTCTCTCTTTCTCTCTTTCTCTCTTTATAAACCTCTCTCTATTCCACTCTCTTTCTCATTATATACATACACATTTATATATTTACTACATTCTTTAACAAATTCACCCTCAGGAAAAAAAATTTACAAAAGAAAGAAAACTGTTGACAGTTATCTTTCTATCTACATACTGTCCTGCCTCTGTTTCTTTCATCCCTTAATGATTATTTATGATTTCGCAACTAAAAAGAACAAAATAAGAAATATATATATATATATATATATACCACCACTCCTCACTTCATCTCCAATTTGGCCTTGTTTGTTTGTTTTTCCCCTTTATTATTATGCTTTTGAGCTTTTTGTATGTATTATGCCTTTTTTTTTTAAAAAAAAAAATCCATGAAATAAGAAAAATTTCATCATTTATCTAGATAATAGTAGTATTAGTAGTAGAAAATAGTAGCAGCAGTAGCAATTTAGTATAGTATAGTATAGTATAGTATAGTTTAGTATAGTGTATCAAAGCACACGCTCACAAGCACACACACATTTGTAAATATCATTTGGTAGTAATTGCAATAAAAAAAAAATTAAAATGAATTAGTATATTACATACATTACATGCTGATATAAATTGAGAATATCAAGGGATACTTAGTACTTTTTTCGAGGATATTTTTGTTACGTACTTTTTGTTACTCTTATGGCTAGCATTTAAGCTTTTATCTGCTCAAAATCAAGATTCAGCTTGTTTTAGTAATTGAGTTATCAAACAACATTTTTTTTAGCGGCTCCTTATTTTTTTCTCTTCATGTAACCAGCAAGATTAGTCGCATGTTTTCTTTTGGAATGGCCATGATAATTCATACATGAAATGTTTTTTGTACATGTGCGAGATGCTGTCAGTTTACATCTATCGACATATATATATATATATATATATTTACATACTTACACACACATATACACATATACACATACAGACATACACACACACACACACACACACACACATATATATATATATGATAATAATTTGTTGTTTAATATAAACAGACCATTTCTTTTTCCATATACAAACTGCATCGCCTTTATCATGGACCCGAGAATTGGGGTATACTAAACCTTATATGTATTGTATATATATATATATATATATATATACCGATCTTGGCGTGTCGTGTATCAATATAAACAAATACATGCTTTGATATAACACTAACCACATTAAATATAATTATTCTTCTATTAATTTGTTCTTTACTCTTACGAGTAATATAGAATATTAGCATATATTGAAAATTAAAGAAAAAGAAATTTGGTTGATCATTTTGTATCTATAAAGGGTTACAAGGTATATATATATATATAAAAGACTTTGGGTTGAATGCAAGATGGATGTAATTTTAGGAGTATGTATAGTATGACATTATTTAAATATGCCTTTTCGTAAATACAATTTTAGTTTACTTACAATAATAAGAATGCAAGAATAGTTTATTTGGGTAATTAAAAATTTGTGTATAAGAGTTGGGGAGAAAAGTATATAATAATGTCTTAATTCCTACATTATTTAAAAAGAAATAGATATTTCAGTAGCACTAGATAAATCTATATCATTTTCTTCATCTTTAGTGCTATAAGCAAGTCTAGGTAATACAAGGGAGCGGGTAGCAACTCTTTCTTCTTGTTGAGGACTGTGTGTAATCCAAATACATGTACGTCCCTTTAAAGTATTTTCAACCATTAAAGTAGACTCTGGGTCCAAAGCAGATGTAGGTTCTATAAAAGGAGTATCTATCAGGCTGAACGTGTGTATTTTTTTTTCACGTAAATACTTTACCATCTAAAAGCAAAACCTCTGGATTAAGTGCCAATGCAATTGCTAATGATACTCTTTGCATTTCACCACCCGATAAATAGTTCCAATTTTCATTGAAATGGGCTGCAGATAGGTTCCAATCCATACCAATTTTGACCTATGATTAATATTGTTAATTTGTATATTTTTTTTCGAAATATTAAGAACAACTTACAGGATCGTCAAAGTATTTGCCTTTTTGAGATGCATATTTTTTGGCCATGTTGAATAAATCCATGGGTGTTCCAGGGTGAAGCGCAGGTCGTTGTGGTACATACATTACTCTTGATCTCCAAGTGGGAATACCGAAATGAGAAGGGAATTTTCCGTATAAATTTGATTGACCTGATGTATATGGAGTTAATTCTGCCAAACATTTCAATAATGTTGTTTTTCTTTTTTTTTTTTTTTTTTTTGAGAAAAAATAAAAAAATAAGAAAGTAAAATAAAAAAAAAAAGTTATCAGATTAAAAGAATCTATAATATAAAGATAAAACTTTACCCTGCTCCACTAGGACCTCTCAATACTAAAATGTCGCCTTTTTCAAGTACAATATTGACATCTTTAAATAACCATCTATTATCGTTCAACTTCATAGATATGCCTTTTGCTTCAAACATTGTGGCCATTGTATCGAGATAAAAAGATTTTTATAAAAAAAGAGATATGAAACAAAGGCCATCTTTTAATCTGTTAAATCCCCTCTTTCTTCTCTCAAACTTTTGCACTGGTGCTTCCTCAGTGACGTATCAAGAGGGCACCAGTTACACACACTGGTAAAAGAGCTTAACTCAGTGCGAAATGTTCATTGCAAGAAATATCATATATGAAAAAAACTGATTATGATAGGAGGATTAACTATTAAAATCACTGTTATTAATTTTAATGAAATCGTTTGGTTGGGCCATTTTATTGTTTAGGAGTAGTTGTTGATGTTGATGTTGATGTTGTTGTTGTTGTGTGTGTGTGTGTGTGTGTGTGTGTGTGTGTGTGTGTCTTTTTTTGCGTTGCTTTTGTGTGTGAGACTTTTAAATACTTTTTTTCCATTCAAACAAACCATATTTTTTCTATTTTTCTTCTCTTCTTTTTTCCTTTCCTATTCTTCTTTCATAATATATAATAATATTATGGCAGCTAAATTACAACATAAAAGAAAGAGAAGTTGGGAAAAGGAATTTTATAAGAATGGATTTCCTTCAGAAGTGATTGTAATATCTGATACTCCAACACCTACCCCACCACCTTCTTTACCAAAAGCTACAAATTCATCTTCATCTTCATCTTCTTGTAGCCATGATTCTTTATATCCAGCAAATAAAAGACGATATCTACTTGAACCTGATCATAAAAGAATGTATAAAAATGCCAACGATTTCTCAATAAATCAAAGTAAGTATATTTGATTAAACTAATTTGTGTATATTTTATAAACGTATTAAACATCAAAAAAAAAAAAAAAAAAAAAAAAAAAATTAGGCTTATCAGCTTTCCATTATTTTCCAACAAATCATATATATCCCTCAGCAACAACAACAACATCAACAGCAGCAGCAGCAGCACCATTAGCAGCACCATTAGCAACACCATTAGCAGCACCACAAACATCAACATTTTCTTCTTCTCATAATTTACCAGCAGCAACAATACTACATAAAAGACCTATTCCTTCAATATCTACAGCAACAACAACAACAACAATAAAGCCATTAGAAGTATTAATTAATTAGTTTTTAATTTATATTGTTTATGATTTTTTACAATGAATTTTTTTTTTTTTTTTTTGTTATTATAGATTTATGACGATAAAGATGGACATTATATTGTTCGACCAAATGAATCATTAACACAACAATGTAAGTAATTTTTCATTCTTGAAATTATACATTTATTGATAATAATAATAATAATAATAATAATAATAATAATAGATAAAATCATGAGATTATTAGGTCAAGGAACATTTGGTAAAGTTGTTGAATGCTATGATAGAGTGCGTCGAACATTTTGTGCTATCAAAATTATTCGTGCCATTCCAAAATATAGAGATGCAAGTAAAATTGAGATTCGAGTTTTAAATACTTTGAAACAACATGATCCCCTTAATCTAAAGTAAGTTTATTATATATATGTTTCTAAAAAAAAAAAAAAAAAAAAAAAAAAAAAGTTTGATATTAAACAAATCTTTTATATAAACAGCAAATGTATTCATTTGATTGAATGGTTTGACTTTCGTAATCATGTTTGTATGGTATTTGAACTTTTAGGTCAATCTGTATTTGATCATCTCAAATCAATTCAATTCAAACCGTTTCCATCAAGTCAAATTCAACAATTAACAAAGCAATTAATTACCAGTGTAGCTTGTAAGTTCAATATGTTTATATATCACAACTATTTGGAAATGTCTAGACAATTTTTTTTAATGTTATATTATAGTTTTGCATGATCTTAAATTAGTTCATACCGATTTAAAACCCGAGAATATACTACTTGTCAATCCACCTACAACAACATGTATAGATATTCGTTTAATTGATTTTGGATCTGCTACCTTTGAAAAGGATTATCATTCAGCTGTAGTCTCAACTCGTCATTATAGAGCACCTGAGATTATCCTGGGTATAGGCTGGTCCTATCCATGTGATTTATGGTCGATTGGTTGCATTTTAGTAGAATTTTTTACTGGTGATGCCCTTTTTCAAACTCACGATAATTTGGAACATTTAGCCATGATGAATTCTGTTCTTGGTCAATTACCTCAACATATGATTTTATCTGCAAACAAAGAAGGCCAAAAGTATTTTTATAAAGAGAGTAAAAAATTGAGATATCCTACAACAAAAACAACAAAGCAAAGTAAAAAATTTGTGAGTGCATTAAAACCGCTTGAAGTAAGTTTATATATATATATTTGACTATAAATGTATAAAAAACATTTTACTAATTTATTAACTGATTAAACAGGAATTGATTTCAGCAAATAATCAACACAATATTTTCTTGTTGGATTTGTTAAAAAAATTATTAGTATATGAACCCAGTCAACGTATATCTGCCAGAGAAGCTCTTCGCCACCCATTTCTTACATGCTGTTAAATCTATTATGTAATTCCTTCGTATACCACTTCTTTATATATATAATTTGATAATATATATCTTTTTCAGGTTTTCTTTTCTTTTTTTTTTTTTTTTTTTTTTTTTTTTTTTTTTTAAAAAAAAACAAACATTTTTGAAAACCTTCATGTTTCAATAACATCTGTTTCTTTAAAGGGAGTGCTTTTTCACTTGTTGCAATGATTCTATCAAGTTAAAATTAAATACAAATAACATGCATGACATTTAAGCTATACTAGCCATTTTTTTTTTTTTTTTTTTTTTTTTTTGTTTCAGGAAAAACAAATTAAAGAATAAAATCACCTTTTGTTTATACAAATGAGAGGGAACATGATAGAAATATATTTATATATAAAATTTCTTTATTTAATTATATTTATAATCAATTGCAAAATGTGAAATGGCGTAGAAGATAGTGGTGGTGAAGATGGTATAAAGATGTTTGTATGCGTATTTAATAAATGATTCTTGTTAATATCCTAATTTTTGTAAACTTTCGTCCATCCAAGATTTTAAAATTGGCATTTCATTAATCATTTGGATAATTTCATTCTCTTGTACATTCAATTGGATTTTCCTTGTTCTGTCTTCTTTACTTTTACCAAGAGTAATTATACTTGATGTTTCCAATAATGTAAGTAAATCATTTAATTCTGTTCTTGATACTGCTGAAATTGCTGTAGATGTGTCTGAACATAATGCACTGTATTGTTCACGAAACTATAATAATAATAATAAATATAAAGAGATTAGTAAAATGAAAATGCTTTAAAAATTATTATTACCTTGCCCATTACAAGTTGATCCTTCTTGTTGCCCTTTTTACATGTTCGAAGCATCACCAAAATTACGCCCAAAACAATCTTTTGTTGCAAATTTAACTGCTTTAATTTTTGTGTCGTAGAACTTCCAAATACAACGTTCAAGACCTTCATCACATGAACAACAGTTACTTTAGGCTCTTGTACTGCTGGCAATGTTGCACCGTTTCCTCGTTGTTCACCCAATACAATACTACTCGCAGCAGCGGCACTTTTTTTCTTTTGTTCCATTTCTGCAAGTTCAATAGCTTGACGACAAACATCCAGAGCAGTTCTCAAATCGCCCATGGAGGCAGCTACCTTACGAGCACATAATTCAATAGCATTAGCTTGAATTAAAGGTGCTGGTGTACCATCAGTAGGTTTAGGAGGAGGAGCAAATGGGTCCTCGGGATCTTCAATTAAAGAAAATAAACGATCTCTGATAATGCTGGAAATTTCTGCTACTTGATAAGGATTGAAATTCATCAACTGAGGTTCGCAATTTTTGGCTCGAAGGCGAGGCAAAATACGATCTGTCAAATCAAGTGCATTAGCAATACCAATAAGAACTAATCGGGAGGTAGGCAATGAAGCCCATTCAAAAATTTTATAAAGAACATCTTGATCTCTTGTAATCAATGAATCAATTTCATCTAAAATAACGACACTATCATAAAATTATTAGTATAAGCAGACGTACATACTCAGTATATATATATATATATATTTTGTTTTTACTTGAGTCTATTTTTGTTGGAATTAATCAACTCTTCAGCTTGTTTAACAACATCCTGTTGAATACTTGCAGCAGGACTTAATTCTTCGATTAACTTCTGGTAAATTTGTTTAGGCTCTCTTACGCTCATACAATTTACAACAACTGTTGAAACTCGATGAGAACGAAGGGCCATAATATCATCATCCATACGACGCATAACTTCAGTAAGCATGGCGGTTTTCCCGGTACCTGGCATACCAGATATGTAGAGACAGCCTGGCTTATTAGCCAAGACATGATTTTTCCAAAACGAAAGCATTTGTTCTCTTTCATCTCCACGGCCGATAAGTCGAGAAGGAATTGCTGTACGTCTAAAAACAGCCTTTGCTTTTTGATATAATGTCTCTTCTTGTTTACATTTGTTGTTGTTTAATTTTTTTGATTTGAGATAAACATTTCTACCGTTTGGTGATTGCACTACAGGAAGAAAGAAAGAAGAAAAAAAAAAAAACATAAATTTTGTGGTCTAAGCTAATATAAAGGTATAGAATTTACATTGTGCTAATTGTAGTTCTTTGGTAATATTTCGAATATTTTGAGGTGTTTCTGGTTTTGACATATTATTGTTTGTTTTTTGTTTTCTGGTAGGTGTAGAAGGTGGTGAAGGTAAATTCTCTAAATCGTCTGTGCTTTTTCTCTTGATACCTACAAATTTTTATTAGGTTATATTACATTTTAGTTTATAAATTAAATGTAAACAACTTACCAGTTCTTGTTGGTGATTTTTGAAGTTGATCATTAGTATCATTTGTTGATGATAATCTACTACTTGAGCGAGTACGTTGTAACATTTTATAAAGTGTAACAAAGAAAATAAAGAGAATGAAGAAAAAAGATTTTTTTATTTGGGTGTCCCTTATTTTTTGTTGGCTCTGTAATACAGTAACGTGAACGCGTTTATAATGAAACGAGCGCGTCATTAACTATCGGTGGTTTGTACTCGGATAAAATATGTGAATCAAAGTATATAGTATCCTAAATTTCAATTGAAACAAAAACAAGAAAGCTGCTCCTGATGCTGCTTATTCTTGATATATAGACGAAAATTAACTTTTGAGTCTATAATTCGTTTACATATAGAACCCTTTAAAATTATGACTAAAAGAGTACAAGAACAGGAGAATTTAATTAACAAATAATAAAAATACTAAGAAATATCTTGCCTTAAAAATCACTAAAGAAAATGTTTTTTTAAAAAACCAGAATTAAATATGTAAACTTCATACTACAAGTGCTGTACAAATTTGATGATAGAATAAATTTTGGCACTTCATCTGCTTGAAACAATTCTTTGGATGTAAATTAGCAGTGTTTTTCATAATCAGGATTTTGTCGTACCTTAAAAAATTCGCTAAAAAAAATCCGCTAGAAACCATAAAATACCAACCTTAAAGGATATATACATCTGTAGAAAGCACACTACCATCGCAAAGAATAATTAGACACGACTTCAATAATACGGGATATAGTAATTTGTTTTTTATTTTGAAAAAGCTCTAACCTAGCTATTTATGCGATGATTTTTTTTGAAGCATTTGTCTTTCGCTCCTGAGCAGCGCTCTACTTAAAATTAGCCATTTTTATAGATTTGTGATTCTCCTTCAATAAAGGTGCAACTTTATTTTGTTTTTCTTGATTAGAACAACATATTCAAATCCACCGCTTCAATTTTCAATAATAAACTACTCGTCATTTATTGAATAATCTGTCAAAAATGCGTAAAACACATCAATTTCAAAGCTTCATTTTGCATCATTTCTGATGTTTGTTCAAGCTTAAAACCCATAGAAACCATTGCTCACTTCCCGTAGCTACTTCCTGATACATTATCTCAATTTTTTTTTGTCGATAAAAACATACTTATTTTGAGCTCTCAAACCCTTGCTAGTACTCATGAAAATTGACAAAAATCAGAAAGTCGCATTTTTGAACGCGAAAACGGCCATTTTCAATTATGCTTTTATAAGCTCAAATCAACCCAAATTCTTCTGTCGTTTACATGAAAACGTTTATTTGGATCTTGTGTTACCAAAAAATGGAGCATTGTCCAAATATCTACTATTTCTTGTATCCTAATTTGAGAGGATTTTTTGGTGAAGACATATTTTAAAAACTGCACCAACAGATGAAGAATTTAATTCTCTATATATAACTGTTAATAAGATATGCATGCTTTATATACGATTTGCTGAGAAATTTACGAAACTAAGTAAAAAAAAAAAATTAAAATTGCCAATTTTGATAAAAAATGTAACGTCCAGTAAAAGCGGAATTTAAATAAAAAACATTACCACCATAGTTATCTAGCATACAAAACCATACTTACAAAGGTCAAAATCGATGTTAATTGCCCATCCCCTCCTCCTATTGCTCTTCCATCTATAAACTATGAGTGCTAAATTCGCCCTGTAAGCATCAAATATAAAGCAGATGCAGTCTCTTAAACTTTATTTTTCAATTTGGTATTGTTTTCGTTTTACAATGATTGGAAAACACAATAAACTCTCGAAAATCCGCGAGATCTAAAAAACCCAAATATCACGAAATCAAATAAAGAATCCAGACTACTAAGTGTAAATTGAATGTCTAAGAGTTTCGATGTTTTATTTCAGGTAAAATGATTAATCAAGGTTTTCTTGTTGGGGAGTTTCATCAGAAATGTAGCTGTAAGATTTCTCATTTGTTGCCTCAAAAGAGTAAAAATCTGCAACAGTCAATGGACGAGTATTCATTTTCTATTTAAACATATTAACAGCGATTCTGCAAAATAAATAAATATAACAAGAAACTTACGGAAGTATCCAAATCAATCAAATCTTGAGAAGCATCTTCACTTGTAGCTGCAGGTCTAACAGATCTAACAAATTCACGAATAGGTATCATGGCAGCGTTACGGCAAAGCTCCTTCAAATCACTTCCAGATAAACCTGCTGTTCTTTGAACTAATTCTGTCATATTAAAATCTGATGCTAATTCAATATTTCTTAAAAGCTATGGTTTTTTTTTTATGTTAATACGTTGGTTTACAAATCATTAAAAAATAACTTACGAGCTCAAGGATACTCTTTCTTTGTGATTCACTAGGTAATCTAACCGAGAATCTCTTTGGCATTCTTCTAAGAATAGCTGAATCAATATCATTGGGGCGATTGGTAGCACCCAAAATTACAATACGACTATCTTCACCTGTAGTTAAACCATCCCACAAACTCATGAATTCGGCCTTCATCATACCTGTAGTTTCATGATCTGTACTTCTACGTTCACGTAAAAATGAATCAATTTCATCAATAAAAACAATAGATGGTTGTAATTTTCTAGCAAGAGTAAAAACTGCAGATACAAGTTTGTTGGATTCACCATAATATTTATCTGTCAAAGTTGATACATGAATGTTGATAAATGTTGCGCCACTCTCCTTAGCCAAAGCCTTGGCTAACATGGTTTTACCACAACCAGGGGGACCATATAATAGAACACCTCTAGGTGCACCTAACAATCCTGATGCAGATGTAAATAATTCAGGATAACAAAGTGGATAAATAACGCTTTCACGAAGATCTTGAATAATATGGTCTAATCCACCAATTTCTAAAGGTTTCAAAAAAAAAAAAAAAATATTCATTGCTATACTTTAATCATCGTTATCAAAAACATACGCTTAAAATTGACGTTGATTTCGTCAGCATGGATAACTTCTGCTGCGATGATTTGTTCATATTCTGTTAATTTTAAATCCTTGGCCTACAAAATAGAAAAAAGAAAAAAAAAATTAGTAATTGTAAATATAAACAAAATATATTATCTGATAGCATACTCCTAATTTTCCAAGGACACGATTACTCTTTGCTTTAGCTTCTTGACGTTTAGCTTTAGTAGGATCAAGGGAACCAACTACAAATTTGAAAGCAAAGTAAAAGGCAACTTGAGAAAGCGCAAATACAGCAACTAAATATATATATAAAACCAGGTTAATATATCTAAACTATTGATACTTTTCTAAATAAATTTACCATCAGCTGCATATTTTTTAGTTTCTGGACGCTGTAACCAAGATTTGAACATATTGGAGACAATAAAAAAAAAAAGAGTTAGAAAAATAAATAAAAAGAAAAAGCTGGGGAAAACCATCCGTTTTGCGGCAGGGAAATAAAATATTATTATACAATCGTAAATCTTTCACGTGTGGGAAGAATAAGTGATATGGTTGGTACACTTGTGCACTTGCCGCCGTGCTGTGCTGTGTTGTATTGTGCCTATTAAAGTGACTCCTTTAGTTAGATATTTCATCCTTGACAGTGATAGAATTGACATTTTCAATTTGATTTTTATAAAGTGCTTCAATTTTACGTAATGCTTTTTATTGTTTATATAGATAAAGAGAATTGTATGTTCGTTAATATATGCAGCTTTGTATAACCAATAAATATTACAGATGCCAGATCTGCAAACAATGCCGATTCTAGAACAAGAATTGAAGTTGTTCATCAGCTTTTCAATTAATTTCGAAGAAGTGGTATATTGGTATAGACATCTATCATCATTTCTGGTTTTGCAAGCAAAATTTGATCGAAAAGCATGTATTATGATATTCAAAACTTGGCCGTCGCTCAAAAAAAAAGAAAAAAAAAAGTCGTTTTCTCTACGAAAAATGTAGTTAAAAAGTTTATTAGTAGCTAGATCAATGGATGGCTTTGTTACGCATTAGCATGTTATTTTTCCTAGTCGAAAATGATGAGCGCTGTTATTTTAAAACTGCATGTTTACAAGCTGAGGACTGTAGTTAACAGCCGTTTATTATTTAGTTAAATATTAGCGGCCATTTCTTAAACATACTTTGTTAGTCTATTTATTTGAAAATACTCACAACACAAACATCAGTAATTTCACAAAGCAAAGTTGTATACAGAGATTTAAGCATATATCTTTTATGTGACTACAGTTAAAGCAAGGCCATCAATACTTCTACTTGAAAATATTGCAAATAAAAAGTACAACTACTTTTTATTATTGAAACCGAGATACCAAAGGTCTTGATTAAAAGACCAAAACTCTACTTCATTATCCTCCATTGTCCGCCATCAGTGTAGATCAGTTTATTGATGTTCAGACCTAGCGAGAAAGGTAGACGTAATATGTATATATAATCAAAAAAAAAAAAAAAAAAAAAAAAAACTTAATAACCAACAATGAATATTTCAGGCAATAATAATGATCCAGGCACTGACTTATCATCATTGATTACTCAGGTGGGTACTACCTGGGCAGTAAAGTCAAACCCAAGCGATCCTTTTTTTTGGGTATTTATTGATGCAAATAATATCATTATAAATTGTGATTGTCTGGACTTCACTGCTACGCGCATTCCCTGTAACCATATGTGCATGTTAAAATGGCATAATAAAGGTATAATCGTTGCACCCTCAAATCAACAATTACGTTCTTCAACTCAACCTCAATATCCACAACAACAGCTGTATCAACTACTGAAACTACAACCGCCAGCAACACCAATAACAAAAAAAATCACGATTTTTATCATCAATACTGATGCCAACACCGCCACAACCATTAAAGTATCAGATACCACCACCCTCAGAGCGTCAAGCTAAAAAGATGGCTCTTCCTAAAAAATCTCAACCATCACAGTCCACTACCCAACAACCACAACAACCACAACAAACCCCAGAACAAACCCCACAACAAACCCCAGAACAAATGCAACAGCAACTTCAATTGCAATTAAATGTACAACATCATTTACAGCAGCAATCTCTTCTGCAAAAAACACAAAAACAACCTGAACAAGCAGGAAATATTGACAAATTAATCGCCTTATTGACAGATTTGAGTAAAAAATACGAAGGTATTCAACCATCTACATCAAGAGTATTACCATCATCATCTTTACCACCAAATTTAAATGCTGATATTGCTAAACGAGGCAAGAAAATTGCGCTAGAAGCTCAATTAGCAATGCGAGCTGGAATTAGCGGCGAAGAATTGAAATTTTTTATTTTAGACATGTTGAAAAAGGAAAGACAAGATATTGCAACATCTTCTTCCACAACTACAAACAAACCTTCCGCTGCTAAAGCTGCACCTTCCATGGCCAACACCCCAACTATAGCCTCAATTACCTCTACTCCTACTGCTAAAAATACAACTATACCTACTCCTGCTAAAGACAGTGTATCCTTTAATTATACTCAGATTGCAAAGCCTGTTAAAATTGCCAACTCGGCGATACCTAAATCAGCTGAACTTCGCAAGGAACTCGCTTCTGTTCGTAAAGAGTTTGCTGGGTCTATATCATGTCAGCCACTAATTTTCAAAGCCAATGCAACAAGTACTTCCGCTTCGACTGCCGTTACGTCTATTAATGAAAAATGTAGCACTGCAAAATGTAGTACTGCAAAATGTAGTACTGCAAAATCTACTACTGCAAAATCTACTACTAAAAGCACTGCTCCTACACCTAGTGCTATTATACCTTCTCCTGCTACAACTTCTCCTGCTACAACTTCTCCTCCTACGTCTTCTCTTAAAAAATCAATCGAAATATCACCAATCACTGGCAAAAGACGTCGACCATTGCCATCATTTGTCATGTCCTCTTTTCTCAAAACCAAGCAAGAAATCATGCTACCCCAGAAAAAATATACAAAGTCTGAAGGTGGTAGTAGTTTAAAGAAAGCCTACCCAGTTGTAGAACCTATAGAAGGCTATGATGTAGCCATACAAAGAATGATAAAAAATTTCAAGAATAATAGTTCTTCTTCTTCATGGTCAATCTCATCAGACGAAGATGAAGATGAAGATGAAGATGATGAATAATAAAACTATTTGATCATTTAGTATTTATAAGCAAATTGCTGATCTTTATGCTGAAGATCATGAATTTTACTAGTATTTTTTCGGGAATCCCGGAATCATGTAACATAATTATCACATGAATCTTCTACTAAACATAAAGCCGTTTTGAACCTCCCTTCTTTTTTTTTTTTTTTTTTTTTTTTTTTTTTTTTTTTTTTTTGGCTTTCTCCCTCTCTCCTTATCTAATCTCTGGCCTTCTTCTTTTGTACAAAAATTAAAAATCACATTCTCTTTCCTTTTTTTTTTCTCTTAACAATATATAAAAATGCAGCCTTGGATTGATAAAACTTCATTAAACACTAGTAAAAATTCTTTACAATTTGATCATACATTATCACATTTACAATCATCATCTTCTCAGCAAATTAACAAGAATGATGTTAATGGAGGATTTCGTACATTGAAAAAGGGTAAAGGAAAAGAGGTTTTTGAATATAATGAACTACAAGAAAACAATCCACAACCATTTACCAAGTATCAATTCACGTCTCTTGATAATAATTTCAATGCATTTGATGATCCTTTGGATGGATCTGATGTTCTAAATTTCTTAAGTTCTGGTACAGCATACAGCGACCATGTTTATGGAGATGATTTAATACCAGATACTATGTCCTATATCAGTCACCGACATCAAATGGATACACAACATGCACTTTCTGAAAAAGAAAAGTTACAATATCATTGGACAACTGGGTTATTATCTGCTGAGGATATTGTAGAATATTTGCAGAATACAAACTATACAGAAGATATTTATGGCATTCCTATTATTGGTAAATGGGTAAAGGAAGCAAAAGAGGAGGCAATGCAAGAATCTAAATCAACAGCAGAATCCAAAAAAGTAGCTATTGAAAGACTAAATATGATTCGCAATCATTTGATTCAAAAAGCAAACGGTGATCCCAATCTTGCAGCCAAAAACGCTATTGAAATGACAGAAAATGATTGGTCCTCTTCTTTCTCTTGACTCATATACCATCCTTATTACTAGAACTTTTTTTGTATTGGTGTTACCTCCTTTGTATAAAATGTTGAATAAAATTTTTCAAATTTGAAAAAATTCTTCTTTTTTTTTCTTCTTCTTCAACATTGTATAATCATTTTACTTTGATATTGAAAAATGAGCCATTCAACTAATCGTCATGATGAAGAAGATGTATTATCAATTAGTTCATCTTTATCTTCTACTCCCACAGAAACAACCCCTTTAATTCATAATTTACCAAAAAATGTTAAAGATGATTCAACCTGGATGAATGAATTCCGCTGGTTGGTCAAAAATGCTTTGCCCATTGTTTTTACTTTTCTGATGCAAAATTCTCTTCAAATGGCATCTATCTTTACACTTGGTCATTTGGTAAGATTCAAAAAAATAATAATAATAATAATAAAAAAAAAAAAATACTCTTTAAGAGCTATTAAATACAGTGTGAGAAACGATGACTAACATTATTGATTACCATTTTGCTTATTTTAGGGCCCTACCGAATTAGCCGCAGCAGCTCTTGCTAGCATGTTTGCTAGTGTGACAGCATGGAGTATTGCATTTGGTACTGCAACAGCATTAGATACTCTTTGTAGTCAAGCATGGACTGGTGCAAAAGATAAAACACTTGTTGGTGTTCATCTCCAACGTGCTCTTTGTATTCTTGGTTTAATGTTTATTCCAATTGCTATTGTTTGGTGGAATTGTACAAAACTTTTATTAAGCTTGAACCAAGATCCTGAATTGGCATTGCATGCTGGTCTCTTTTTACGTTGTTTAATGTTGGGTGCTCCTGCTTTTATTGCTTTTGAAGCTACCAAAAAATTCTTGCAAGCACAAGGTATCATGCAAGCATCTACCTATGTTCTTATGATTGTATCACCCATCAATCTCTGCCTTAATTATTCATTTGTATACCTTGCTCCATTTAATCTGGGCTTCATTGGTGCTCCATTAGCTACTAGTCTTTCTTATTGGTTAATGTTGACATTATTAATTTTATATATCAAATTCGTTAATGGTAAGAAAGCCTGGGGTGGCTGGTCTAGAGAATGTTTAACTGGGTGGTGGCCTTTCTTGAAGCTCTCAATTCCATCTCTTTTGATGATTACTGCCGAATGGTGGGCATTTGAGTTATCTTCTTTAGCTGCAAGTTATCTTAGTACTCGTGATCTCGCTGCTCAATCTATTGTACTAACTACTGCTTCCGCTACTTACACTATTCCTTTTGGTGTATCTGTCGCTGTTTCTAACCGCATTGGTAATTCTCTTGGTGAAAGTAATGCACAAAAAGCTCGTCGTGCATCTGTTGTTGCTATTATGTTTGCTATTTTCTTTGGTTTCACAAATTCCACTTTCTTTATGGCAGTTCGCTCTAAATTTGGTTTCCTTTTTACATCCGATGAAGATGTTGTTCAACTTGTTTCTAAAATTATGCCTCTTTGCGCTTTATTCCAAATTGCTGATGGCTTATCTGGTGTTTGTGGTGGTATTATTCGTGGTATGGGTCGCCAATCCTTTGCTGCTTGGGTCAATTTAATTTCTTATTATGTTATTGCATTACCCCTTGGTTATTATTTGACTTTTGTTCTTGATTGGGATTTAAATGGTCTGTGGGTTGCTTTGACTTTGGCTCTATTCTTGGTTGCATCCGGTTCTCTTTTGTTCTTGTCCTTTATTGATTGGGAGGGTGAAGTCAATAAGGCCCAGAAAAGAGTAAAGGCTGATGAAGATAAGATTCATGAAGATACACAAGGTGGCGGTATCATTATTTAGATCAAGGCACATTGATACACAAACTTATCCCCATTTGGTAACATTGACATTCTCACGCCTTAATTTAGATCTCTTTTTACTTTTCCCTTCCTTTTGTTACCGTTATATTTTGCTTTTTACTGTTTAGACTTAAATTATTATCATTACTATTATCATCATTCATTATTGTTTACAATTCTTTTTACCCTCTTTGCTGCTATTGTAGTTAAAAATCAATAAAAACCCATGTACAATTATTCATTATTTACTTGTAACTGTATCATTTCATTTTTATGCAAGAGATTCTAGACTCAATCCCACCATTTTCTTCTCAATGATGAAAGGTTTAGTTTAGATCAAGATCATCACCATAATTCTAAATGTGGCGTCATTTGACAATCTAAGATTTTTCATATCATTTTGTCCACCAAAAACTAGATAATGGTAAATACAAAAATGAAATTGAGAAAATGAACTGATACCTCGTTTTAAAATTTCAGTTATTTTGATCAGATGTAGATTAGTAAATCCTTTTAAAATTAATCATATTATGTCTAATTTTCTTGAGATGACAAAATAAAAAAATATATACAAGTATTTTGAGTCATATAGAACGTACAAATAGCTTATTTGTTTGGATTATAGACCCTGAAATCTTATGAAATAAAGTCTCACCACTTGACTCGAAGCACCATCGCCATTTAATATGTGTGTGGTCTTCTATTGAGAAAAGTACAAATGTGTCTACTCTGAGTATTTAAAGTAATTTTCCAAAGTTTTACTTGAACAGGTAAACTAATTTGCATTAGGTACGGACCATGGACACCCTACAGCGATAGCTTTTTAAACCGATTTGTATATAAATTACCTGTAACCTTAGTATACTTTACATTTCCAAACATTTCACATCCAAGAAACACAAGAGCGATACCTTGCAATGTCATAATATTAGTGTTAGCGCTATCATCACATCTTAATTTATCATCATAGTCAAGGGCTTGAATATGTATAAGTTCTGAGCTAATATATAATAGCCAACCACCACAGATTTGGTTCTAGTTCTTATGATAATCTACAAAAAAAAAAAAAAACGTCCCGCCTTGAGTTATGATACTCCATTGATACATCTATCATTGTAATTGAAGTATTACTCGATCATGTTAGTTTATACATGAATATAACAAACTTGACAAATTGAAATAGCACTTCTAACTATATATAAAATTGATTTGAATAGAAATGGCGGAATCAATAGTATAATTCTATGTGAACCAAGTATCATTATTCAAAATCAATTTAGCCTTTAATTTCATTGAAAATAGTGAACCCTAGCTCTTTTATAACATCAATCATAGTTAAAATCTTTTTGAGTATTCAAATGAATTACTTTTTTAAAAGAAGTACTGTTGAATTAATCTGGAATTTCATATTTACATGGCTTCGAAGCTGTGAAAATAAGCCTTTCAAAAGTTGAAGAATGGTAGGGTCAAAATCAATGTTGCACAAAAATTTAGGATTTCTCAACGGAAAATTATAGTATAAAAGCCAATAAGTACTCGAAATATAGCCTGTACCAAGAGTTACTATATAACTGATAAATTAATTTACTTTAATTTCAAAAATGCAATCTTTCCAAGAAAAACTAGTTTCTAGTTTTTTGAATTTTGACAAAAACTTTCACAACAAAAATATAAAATAAAATACATTATTAGATTAAGTATCAAATTACGTACCATATTAAATTAAATTACCAAGTGCCATTGTTATACATTATTCTGAGAAATCTATTGAAAATCGAAATTTGGACATTTTTCGAGATTTCAAAATTAAGCATTCACACACCGCTTTACCTTTTTTTTACAAGTTTCTACCTTTTTAAAAGAGTTTTTAAGCAAAGTTAAATTACTATATTTTACTGATAATTGTTATGAAAAATTACAGAATTACACGAAATATATTTAAATATTTTTTTTATTTCTGAACAAAGCAAAATAAGATGCATATTTGGCCATTGCTAACGGGGTATATAATTTAAAAAATCCTCTAATGCATGATTCCTGAAAGTGTATTGAAAATACCGATATCTTGACTTAAAAAGCACATATTGACCCATGGATAAACATATAAAAACTTAAAATCATTATACTTAAATAATATCATGCACAGAAGCTTAAATTACTGATTAAATTAATTGTATATGTGTGTTATTCTTATTATTTAGAAATTTCTGTAGGCCATCCAATTTAGTTTTCTCAAAATGCATTCCCTTCCTCCCCCCTGATTGCCAAAACATGCAATATATGTTGCATTGTTTATCCAATCATAGATAGTAAATCAAATTTGATACTTGTTTTTTTTTAAAAAAAAAAAATTGTAGTTCGGCATGCTCACTTGATTCAAGCACTGAATGTTTCGATAATTTAGTCGGGGACCATCTTTGGCTAGCAATATGTGTTTAATCATTTTTCCGAAAATGTTTGCTCACTCAGGCACGCAAAATGTATAAAAATAAACATTATTAATTAAACCTCCTTCTAACTCTCTCTCTCTCTCTCTCTCTCTCTCTCTCTCTCTCTCTCTCTCTCTCTCTCTTTCTCTTTTTATTTCTCTTTCCTCACTTGTCTTTTCTTATTATTATTATACCACAATGACAAAATCTGTTATCGATAATTTAATTTACATTGATGATTACATTGATAGTAAGTTTCGTTTTCTTTCTCAATCGACAATATATTTAATTTTTCATCTTTCAGCTGTCGAGGCACTACAGAATGATCTTCAAAAAAATTTTACACTATTGAAAGAAATGGATGGTTACGCTCAAGGTGACAACACATGGCCAAATACTAAGCTATGCTTCATAATTAACACGTATTCTAGATTCAAACTCTATCACAGCGAAAGCAGCTATTGATTTAATTGATAATATTGATGGTGTCGATGCTGACGAAAGATTTGTTCAGTTGAAAGCATTGGTTACATTACTTGAAGAAACTGCACAAAGAAGTAGCGAGAAAGCCGCCTTAGCCAAATTAACATCTGATGCAGTAAAAATACTTTTTTTTTTCTATATTTATACATGCGCAATTATTAATCATTTCTTAAAGGTAGATCGTCATTGCAACCGTTTAGATGCTGACTTAGTCAAGTTTGAAGAGATACATCCTATTGGTACATTACGCATTGCTTCTTTACCAGGTTTGACGCCTTCTTCTCGAAGTTTACGTGAATATTCAAAACTGTCATCCAAAGAAAAGATATCTAAAAAGATAAATGAGAAATCGCAATCAGCAAAAAGTAAATTAGCAATGACTCATATCTAGATAGTTATCTAATTAAACTCTAAATAACAAACAATAGAAAGAAGAGTAGTTAAAGATGAATTGAGTATGCCTCGAGTGCTTAAAGAGCAAGCAAGAAGTAGAAATTCTCAAGATAAAGGGAAACCTATCAAAACATTACCTTCTAGAAAAAATAATGGAAAACCTAAATCGTACGTATAATTAATGATGCATAAATGAGATATTAATGCAGTGTTTTTAGATCTGATTCAGAACCAATTGATCCAAATGAACAACTTTATTGCTATTGTCAACAAGTTTCATTTGGCGAAATGGTAGCTTGTGATAATAAAGAAGTAAGTTTGTTTATATTTAATGTTTATATTTATCATTTTTATTAATTTTCTATACAAGTGTGATGTTGAATGGTTTCATATCGCATGTGTAGATTTAAAAACTGTACCAAAAGGAAAATGGTATTGTGATAATTGTAGTAAATATAAAGGAAAGCAAAGAAGAGCTTAAAAATAAATAAATAAAAATCACTGTAATTGTACAGGTAAAAAGTTTCCAACAATTACCGTCTATAATAATATATTTAGTACGTATATTTACATATAAAATTCATTTGCTTACAGGTATATTATATTTATCTCGCCTTATTGTAAACGAGAAACAACAAGATATAACACTAGCTTGTGATGGCGTTGTGCTTTTTAATAAACAAGATGTCAAAACCGCTTTTTGTCCGGGATCAAATGCAATGTTTCCATATTTCTCCCAATAATTTACTGCTGATTCTTCTGCCATTAATTCGTATATGCATAATCGGCCCTGAGAAAAATAAAAGCATTTAGTAATAAATTTCAAAACCGCAATGATATCGTATTACCTCTCGAAGATTTTCAATGGGTACATTTACTAACGAAGCAAATTCTTTATTTCCCTTATAAATCTCACCTGTACGTCTCCATAGACAAGCAGGTATTCCCATTGAACTAAATACTCTATCGTAATCTAAAAGCAAACGTTCAAATGCTTCTTCCACAAGAATAAGATCAATATCTGTTAATGATTGAGCAACAGATCGAAATGCAGGACGAAATGTACCCATTACATTAAGAATACGCTGTCTAGTAGAAGCAGACATACTATACAAATTGAGACAATACATGATTAATATGATGATAAATAGTTATTTTCCTATATCTTACTTGCTATCCATATACTTTTGAAGTCTTGCATAGCCATTGACATAATTATAAGGTTTTAAAAACCCAGCTTCATATTTTGCATTGATTACTTCTGTTAATCGATCTTCTAATCTACCATCAGATGGATCTGCAGCTGTTAAAAAAAACTTTTCTGTTGAATTAACTTCTTGTGCTAATTGCTGTTGCTGTTGTTGCAATTGTTGTTGTTGCAATGCTGTTGAAGGTCTAAATATTTTAGCTTCTGATCCGAGTGAATCAAGGAAATTACTATGAAATCTATATTAATACAAATACATCTTAATTGACAAAAACAAATAAAATTTTACCTAATGACAGATATTTCATTCCCCATATGTTCACTGGCAAATGTCAATTGACCAGTACCCATTTGACCAAAGAATTGGAGTGGCAAACCACCTAAATTACTAGGCGTTGCTATGTTTGGATATATTAGTGTAACTTGTTAATCAGCTTTAATCATCTGGTTTCTTATAATAATTTACCAACAAGATGTTGTGGTACAACAGGTATAGCAGATGCAGACGAAGAAGATGAAGTAGAAGCGGTTGAAGAAGAATTTGGTACAGCAGTGCTTGTTACATTAGACTTTTTACTATTAGAGTTGTTATTGCTACTGGTGCCCGTACTTTTAATCTCATCATGACAAAGGTGGCCTATACTTCGTTTTATACAACGTTGACAGGGTCGCCCTATTTATTCCCTCGTTTAATGATCCAATATTTGTAAATATATCAAAACTAACCATCATCACAAGTCATATGTGATCTTCTACAATACACACAGGCTATTTCATACCTAATTAGATGATTTCCAAATGCGTTATTTTACAAGTATTTTACCATGAGTAACTTTTCTTCTTTTAGGCCCAGTTCTTTTCTTTTTTTGAGTGCTATTGGTAGTATTTTCATTATTACTTGAATCACTAGTTTCATTAGTAACGTTATCTACTTTTAAAGTAGAGTTTGTCATTTTATATCAATAACAAAACTACGAAAAAAGCAAAAAAAAAAAAGTAACGGAAAAAACAAGAAAAGAAAATAGAGATAGGTAGATGGAAACTACATGTGGATGGTAATAATAATCATAATCTTGTGTTGCACAAGAGTAGCTAAGCTGAAATACAGCCCATCCCCCTCCCCCCTTCCCTTTCATTTTCTCCGCTTTACCGTATAGTAAAAAACATTTTTGAGGGATTTATCGTTGCAGCCAATTCATTGAAGTGGATTTTATGATCTAGTTGCTCTTCGAATTAGTAATCAATATCTGAGTGTGTTTCATAATATTTGAGTCATTAAAATTCAAACATAATGAGCTTTGCTTCCATATTGATCGATGCTGTCAATCAGCATATGGTAATAACAAAAACACCCGTCCAAATATCTATAATTATATTAATTCAAACGTATCAAAAACTAATCGTGATACAGCATAATTGAGCGTGGATTTGAATATACAAGCACATATATATCTCAATAAATGAGACTAATTGACACCCATCTTGTTTTCTGTGTTTTTACAATTAATACGCATAGGATAGTGGTTTCAAGTCAGGTAAATCTACGTTGTACATGATCTAGAAAGAACTACAGCTTTGAACTTCATAAAAGAGAAATGTTCAAAATATTATTATATACAACTCAATCTATCATGAATATTTTTGAATAAAAATCTAATTAAAAATACTAAACTATCCTTAAACATGTTGGTGTTATCATTTTATAAAAATTCTTTAAACATTGTGTTCTGCCACAAAAATCATTTTGGCTGTACTCAAAAATAAAATTCCTGAGCAGAGTATACTATAAGATTTGTTTGTATAATACAATGGAATACTTTAGCTATATATAGGGTATTTAATCTGCTGGTAAACCGTACAAATACAATTCATTAATAACATCATAGCTATATTTTAATAATTATACCTTTATTATTTCCTTTTAGCAGCAAACATATCAATCAAGTAAATGAGCCCCCTTCCTTACTAACCTAATTCTTTTATATATCGAGCCGATCATCACAATTTGTTAGTTATATATCTTTTGCATAATAAATACAAGTATTTTTTTTTTTTTTTTTTTTTTTTTTTTTTTGAAAATTACAGTTACTGCGTCGTTGCCTTTAGCTACAATACCAAAATTTCTTCATTTAAAGAATTCTTTTCTGCCCTGAGGTAATGATACAATTGAAATATGCTCATAAATACTTCTTTAGCTAATCCCGTTTATGTCAATATTTTTTTAATTACCAAAAAGGTCAGTAAAAGGTCTTCCATTAACATATTTATAGAATATTGATTTTTGCAAAGCCAAGCAAAAAAAAAGAAAGGACAAAATAAAATAAAAAAAATAGTAAGGAATTACTCAGATAGTCGAAAAACATTACATGCTTTTACTTAAACTCATTTTACCGAGAAAACAGTTAAGTAACTTGATATGATTAGAAACCAATTAAAGGTGCAGCCTCTTTTATCTTCATTCAACTATTAACATATGACAATTTGCATACATAGCTGCCAATCACCCTTCTCTGCCCAATTTTCCTTCAAAAATAAATACTTGAGTATTCAAAAAACAACAAAATCCAGTTCCAATTTTTTTTGATGTTACAATTGCTTGTCAAAGACGCTAGGAATTGTGATTTTATTTTCTTTTTCAAAGAGCAATCCTGTAAAACTTTTTTTTTCTATCGATAAATGTTGTTGTAAAGGAAAACCACCAATAAAGAGAATAATTTGTGTTGTTGAACTTAGATGTTCAACTTGGTGTGACGCCAGTTACGTCTCTTAGCGTTCCAACTAAACAAATATCCATAAAGTCAGTATAGTGTTAACAATATGTATTTCATTTCGACTTACCGGATCTTGGTGTCAGTCTTAAGACGGAACCAGTGAGGCAAAGGACGGTTTTGCTTCTTGGCCTTGCCAAGCTTGACCTTGGTAATGAAAGACTTTTGAGAAGGCTATAAATTTAAATTTGGTCGGTTAGGATCATCTATCATCTATCATCAATCATCCATGCATCCATCTGTGTTCTCGATATCTATGATGTGATGGAGTTCGCATATGTTAAATTACCATTTCGACAAGCAATGTATGCGAGAATAGGAAGGACTCTATCTGGGCCAGCTTTACATCGCTTCCATATACTGTGAAAAAGTTGCTACTCAGACTTTGGGTCTCATATTCTCATTTCTCCGGAAGCATACATCAATGTCCGGTGTAATCCCGGATTTTCATTTGAAAACCCATTCAGGTACCCCGACATGTCAACTTTATTGACCCATTTTTTTTAAATTGAAAAAGCTTGTAGAAATAACGCTTCATAGTTGCTTAAAATTTGCAAATTTAGCGAGCGCAATCAGATGATTACAATAAATTCTCATCACCTTTAAGCATATCAAATGACAACTCTCATTTCGTAGATATCTTCTGTGCATATAGCTCTATCTTTTTAGGTGCTCTGGATCTGGTGATTTCGGAATGAATTATTTGTAATAACAGAAAAAAACCCAAAACTTGACAATTTTCAATTTTAAATATGAAAATCAAGACTTTTTGCTAACGCATGTATAAAGCCAAATGATCATATAAGCCCACGCTATCTTTCTAAAAGGTTTATTTTGGCATTTACGCTCTTATAATTTTAACTTTTTCCCAGAACCTTCGTTTCTTCGTACCTTCGAAAATGCTGAAATTTTTTGATTGAAAATTGCTAATATTATTATTACAGTTGGAACTAAATTAAGGACCCTTATCAGGACTTATTGGCTTATGTGATATAATATTTATGCATTTTTGGTTGTAAATGTCAAAAAACTAACAATTTTTTTTTCTAAAATGTCCATTTTGGGCTTACTTCTGATATTTGGAGCTACACTTCCCAATAAAGTCGCTATGTTTTAAGGAAACGAAGTGTACCTCAAAACATTTTACATTCTTAAGCTTGATGATTAAATTTATTATGTGTAATTTCAAAAGCTTAAGCTGAAAAATTTCGAATAAGTTTGCAATGTTCTAAGAAATCATGTTTACATATGAATTGCAAATCTCCTTTTTTTGTTTTTTTTTTTTTTTTTTTTTTTTTTTTTTTTTTTTTTTTTGGAGAGCAAGAATCCAATCATTTTTAGATTTCACCTTTTATTATGGACTTTGATGGAAGCAAATCAAATTGTTGTGCAGTAATTTATAAACCTGGGCATTCTTTCAAGGAAGATTAAAACATAAAATATTCAAGAAAACGAAAACGATCCAAAATATCGTAATCTCGTATGGCCAAATACAATTGAGTATTTGGGCTATCAAGAATATTGCATTCCACATCACATTTGGGCCTGTAAATTAATGCATACGACAGCAGTGACTCTCATTGTGCATATATAATCTAGTACGAATCTAGTACCGAGATATACAGATTTGATATTTGCTGTTCAATTTTATTAGTTACTCAGGTAATGCAAATGGAAAAATGTGAATATTGCGTCATATCAACAAAGGTGTCCTTTGTAAATTGAGAGAGTAGTCAAATAAACTTATTAAATGAGTTGAATACTCAATAAATTCAAAATAAAAGGCCATCTACTGCGAAATTCCAAAAATGATGAACGAATTCGATTTCTTTGTGGTGTCACTCTAAATGTATATCGAAATGCATGCCGAGATCTTCTGACAATTCTTGACCATAAAAATTTCTCGACTAAAATAAACCTTAGATTGATTATCAAGAACACTAGATTAATAATACACATACAATACAGTTTCCCCTATAAAAAATGTAAATTAAAATTTTTTGTAGATAGATTAATACAAAATGCTGATACCCATGATATAAATATGATCAACCAAGTGATTATAACATCACTCAAACTACTAACATTCTTTTGAATCCTAACTATTCAGAAAATAGAGACTTTCTCAAAAAAAAAAAAAAAAATCTATTTTAACAACGAGATTTTAAAATGTTGTTATTCTTCAAACGATGATTACAACAAACTGATACCTTATGAGCACAGGATTGCTTATGGTGCAGCAAGATTTAGTCGCTTAATTGCACCTGAGCAACTTGATGGCAATCAATGGATTTGCTGTATTGAACTCCACCCTATGCATTATGGGATTGCAGCGACCGGAGGACTAATATATCAATTATAAATATGCATAGTATTAACGATCGGCCAAAATCAGCCGCTTTCACCGCCATCGTGCCGCAGCCACATCAACCAATTGAAATAGCTATTTTACAGAGGAATTAGGTTACAAATAGCTAACACTAAATATATAGGATCGTTGTATTTTAACAACGGTAATGCATTTGAACCGTATATTAATACTTTTAACTAATGCGACTATGTATATATTTACAAAAAAAAACCCGATACAAGGGTTTCTGTCAAATCTTATTGTTACAATTGAGGTTAGCCCATACTCTGATGAACTAATTTTTATTGCTGAAAACCAAAAAACAGGAAAATCAAACAACTCAATTTTTATAAACAGTATACAAAGTGTTGGATTAGAGTTATTACAGTTTGAAGAAAACTGGAATCCTCAACAGTCTGAGCTAAATAGATTTCTCGATCAACAACTAAAAGAAAAGTTCGCTTTGATAATATTAAATTACATTTCGACAGCAACCGACAACCTGCAGGAAAGGTTTCTCAGGCAGTTGCGATACTTTTTCCTACCAACATTAAAAAAGGCAGCAAATAAATGATCTGTTAAACAAATCCAAGAGCAAACTTATACCAACCAAGAAAAAGTTACATTCCTTAGCATTTAAATAAATTAAAAATATGACTAAAAACTGTATACTTTTTACCCCTTCCCCCCCCCTTTTTTTTTCTGTGTAATAAAAGCACATGTAATAGTTGCCAAATTCAAAAAAGATAAATGTTTAATGTTATTAAATGCTTGCTAATTTAGTTTTACAGTATGATGTTTATAATTAATTTGTCAAGATGACAGTTCGAAGTATTAATTTTGTTGATTCTATACGCTCTATAACAAAATATTTCTAAATAAAAACGAAAAAGGTCATTTGAGATATATGTGATTTTACCTGATGTCCAATGAACTGATTTACTAGGTTCTGGTAGACAAGAAGATTTAGTAGCTGAGTTATCGTTGATTACTGTGTATTATGTATTTAGTGAATAACGACCTTGGTGGATTATATACATTTCTATGTTATTACCATAATTTTGATCATTTTGATTGCTTTGCATTTTGCATCTATTTGAATTATTTGTCAAGATGAGACCGAGAGGAATACAGTACATAGATATCTTACTTTGTCTTTCTCTTTTTGCTGCTTGCTTTCTTCTTTTCCTTTAGTTTGGGAGATAATGGCTTTTGTACCTTTACAGAGTTATCAGCATTGATGGTATTCAGTTTCAATATAATCTTTAAACTGGATGTAGTAGAGGCAGTGATGTTGTTGTTTTTTACCATATTAAATAAATAATAAAAGCATATAAAATAAAGGCAAAGAAAAGGAACAATTTTATAGTAAAAACTAATTGCTTCATTGTTATTAAATAAGTGTGATCATATTACTCCTTTTTTTTTTTTTTTTTTCTTTATTATTAATTGTAATAAAATCCAACTCATTGTTCTACTTTTGATAACAAAGGTATTTTATAGTCAGGGCCAGGTGAATTACCAAATATGCCCAATAAAAGCATTATATGACATGCTGCTAATGTCCAAGAACTCTTAATTGTTGAAGGAAATGTTAACCAACATCCCTCAATTGTAACAAATATCAAAATTCGAGAAGTTGATTTGAGTCCCTTTTCTGTTGAAAGCCAAGCACATTGCCATAATAAGTAAGGAATCGTCTGAAAGTACCAAGAATAAAATTGATAATGTAAAGATCTTGCAAATAAGATGCCAATAAAATTGCTTGTAAACATCATTGATATGATATCTAATATGATAGTTAATATCAAGCTGTATAATATAAAACGTAGACTTACCATCATTAGATACCGAAATCCTATTATGGCGAGAAAATCCCTTTTTTAATACATGCATGAGACCTCCTTTACTGTAAAATAAAAGATATGTTATATTTTAATTATATGAATTGCATTAAAAATATACTTTACGGTTCACACCAAATAAATATAATAAACATTAATAAAGTAAATGCATGCCCTAGCAACAATTCCTTTGCAAACCAATCTGATACAAATGTTTCTTCAGTCATCATTCTCCAGTTCACTGTCCACTGATAATCAAATACTCGACTAAATTCAAATGCTTTCGAAAAATAAGAGGCTGGATATTGACTTAAAAATGGATAAGCTAATGCTAATTGAGTCAAAACTATCAACCCTAAATGCCCAAAAGTCTTGTAAGCGCCCAAAGCTTGCCATAAAATAATTCCAAATGCAGGGAAAAACAACAATACATTCATTTTGATCGACAATGCTAAACTAAACAATAATGAACCCAATGTCCATTTATGGTAAGTCATGGCCAATATACAAGCAAACATGAACAACATAGCGATAGGATCATTAAAGCATCGCAACAAAAAAATTGAATGGAATCGCTTAGAACATCCTAGCAACAGAATTATGTAAGGTGGTATTTTCTTCGATTGTCGATAAATAGCGCATACGATCAATTGACTAGTCAAATAGAGAAATTCAAATATATATTGCGCTAATCGAACGTTTTTTCCCTGATCTGTCAAGTAATAAAACACTGAATAAAGGTATACAAATCCAGCAGGATATCTATAAATACAAACAGATGAGCAAAAATTATATGTAACCGTTCGTCTGAAATTACTTACACTAATGGTCCTGTATCGCCTTTAAGCTTAGTATAGTCACGTTCACCCAAAATAAACCCTTCCACTTCTTGCATATAAGCAATCCAATCAATTTCTGTATCTATCATTAATGTCAACATGTCTTTTTCGTAAATAAATGCACGTAAGATATACATTACAGGGCACTTTATAGATGATGAGAGTGCTTAAAACAAATTCACCTATTAAAAATAAACCGGCCAAGTGCCAAAAGTACTTTGGATCACATAACAATTGAAAGGGAAGTCTAAATATATCTTGCAATGTGTATGTTTTTCGAGATCCATCAACAATTCTCGGTGTGGCCTTCTTTTTCTTCTTAGTTTGTTGAACCTTTAACATATTAGTTAATGAAAGAAAGTTAGAAAATAAATTGAATGCGCAACTTTGGCTATTACTTTAAATTCAGACGAGATTATGTATGACAAACTCAGAAACACAGTTTTTTAGATGTTGCAGTATTTCAATTTCGGACGATTGCAGTTGTATATTGAGACAAACCCCTAATGAAAAATAGACACAAAGAGAATGCGAATTCATAGAAATTGGAATCAGGTTTTTTTATTGCGGCTTCTTTATACAACTATACGGCCTGTGAAGCTGACAAAGCTCATAGTAAAAGCACTACTAGGAAATGTAATAGAAGCAGCAATAGCAACAGGAGAAGTCATATGTATACCTAAAATTAAAAAAATAAAAAAAACGGTTTCATATTAAACTTTATTGAAGCGATATTAAAATTTATTTTCATGGAAAAAATATCAATGCTTGTTCTTTTTAAAAATTCAAATAAATGAAGTTTTTTTTTAAAAAAAGAAAAATGATGTATTGATTTATAGGATATATATTTTTTTTTTTTTTTTTTTTTTTTTGAATATGAGGAGATTAGGATACTTCAATAAAAACAAAGTTTCTAGTATGATTTTTGGAAAGTTCTTTAGAAATTGAAGTACGATTTATGCGTAGTAAGATTTTGATTGATAGTGCAACTATATTTGGCCATGGCTAAATACAGGGCTTGGAGAATAGAGGCCGATACCATCAAGAGTTTGACCCTGCGCCTTGTTCATTGTCATTGTAAACGCAAGCCTGATAAGGAATTAGCAGCTTTTGAATTGCATAGAGTCATTTTCAGAGGTTATAATCTTAATTCCTTAAAACGCAAAAAAAAAAAAGCTTGCTGCAGCACGAGCTTCTTTCAAAGCGAAGTGTATTCATCTATAGAGAAGATGGAAAATTTTCCTAAAGCTCAGTGAAGGCTCAAAATTTTCACCGAAACGGAGAGTCAACTTGAAAAAAGTTCGTAAATGTAATAAATTATAAAAATCAAGGGGTTGTCAATTGGGATATATAATATGTGAATTATAAAATTGACTTTGATTCTATGATTTGGGGGAAAGAGGTTGGTGTTACTAATTGTAATTGCTATTACTACTATACGATTAATACCTATGATTGGATTATATTGGATTATATAACAATTGATTATAAGTATCAATGGTAATTGAGTAATAAAATATATTTATTTGGAATGGGATTATAAATATATAAAGAGAAGGAAGAAACAGATAAATTCACTAATGTTCATTTAGTCTGCATAGATTATTGGTACTTATATGACTTGGGAGTTGATTATATAATAATTGGGTTTCAGTAAGAATGTAATGGATCAAATCATTACAGTAAAAATTAAAATAAAACATTGACATTATCTATTAATTTTTGCCCAAATAGACAAACTAAAATTCAGAAATATAGCTAAATAATACAATACATACATTCAATAAGCATAAAACTGCTCAAATTATCAAAGAATGGGTAATTTCAAAGAATTGCTATATGCACTTTTTGCACAAATCTGAAGCTCAAATCCAGTCAAAACTGTTTCTTGGATCAAATACCTTGTTGCTATTTTTTTCTCAATTTTTTGGGAGTATAAAATGCATGATCAAAACCAACATATCAGCTCTTACAAGTATAAGCGAGCCCTTCAATAGGGACATGGTGGTTAAACAAATTAAAGAAGAAATCCAGCTAGTTCATAGCGAAAATGAAGCTCACAACCCAATACAATCTTATCAAATATAATAGAACTTTGATTCACATTAACGCTACTTCAACTGCTCATAAATTCTATATTATTACAACTACACTTTCGGTCGCCTTTTGATAGGTTCTTCGGATCCTTACTTATACGGAGCAATAAATAAACCCATTTTTTTTAGCAAAAAAAAAAGTAGAGGAAAATCGGCTGAGATTTGTTAATGGACGTTTTGACCCCAAAATCGAGATTTTTTTACTACACCTTTCCTTAGCTCAAAATGACCAAAAAATTTTACAGATTCATATAAAAACATTTATTAAACTAATTATTTTCAAAGTAAAATTTTGTGAATAAACCCGTTTTTTCATTAATCAAAATTGTACAGTTGTTTTTGTAAGAATATTTAAAAGAAATAACACCATTGAAAGCAGAATTAAAGGTTCTATTTCTATCTATTAACAAATATTGACAATATTCGTAGTTTTTATGAAGTAATTAACGAAAAAGTGCAGGTGATTTTCCAAAATGGCATTTTTCAGGATTTAGCGATTATGATGTTTTAATTTGATTTTACTGTAAAATTATGCTTTAAAACTTGATATACAGCTTATAAAAGTAGATATTATTTATTCGTGGACCAAAAAAAAATAGGGAAATAAACTATGCATGTCATAAATTCAATTTATGTAATTAAAAAATAAATATTGCTAATTCAAAGCCAAATAAAATCCTTTACTGATGAGCTGAGAATCGAAATATCGAGGATTTTCACCTGAAAATGGCATGTCCCATTGGCATACTCAAAGTAAAGTTACTGTTGTTTAAGTTCTTTTTACTTGGGATATCATTTTCATTTATTTTGAGATGCTACATAATTAATTTCTTGTGTTTTAATTTGCCTTATACAGGAGTTTTTTTTTTTTTTTAAAAAAAAAAAAAAAGTCCACAAAACCACATAATATAAACCCGACAATTATTATGTAATTTTCACATCCATGAAGACATCCCTGTTGTAAGATTATCCGAATCAAGTCAATAAAGAAATTATATCACGAAGTACAAATTAAAATTGTGTATCGTATAGTGTCATTTTGAAAGTTTTATTTTGAAAAAGAACAAATTTCCTTTAATTTACGCAATAGAAATATTTTAGGAAGTGTTATTAAATAAAAGAGCAAAAATCAGTTTAGTTTTTAAACCTTTACAGTATATTTTATATCTGAATACAGGTACAAAGTAAATAGCATTGTGCTGCTGAACAAAAGGAACTCTAATATTTAAAAAATATTATTACGTTATAGAAATTTCTCACATGGCGGGTATATTATTTCCTTTAAAGATGTATACATTTACGAAAATGAAAACAAATGGATAAAAGCGTGAGCTTTTTATTTTTTTGTATATGCATTTTATTTTTTTCTTTTTCTCATTTGGCTAAACAAAATTGCCTATTTTTTTATTTTTTTTTGCTTGTTAATAGCATTACATTAGAATCAAGCCATCATTATTTATTGTAAAAAAGGGTCTATTATACTTTCCCGACTTTTGCTCAGGGTAGGACCCTTTTTTTTTTATAAATTTTTTCTATTGGAAACTGAGTATATAAACAAATAGAAGGATTCGTTGTTTCAAATGAAATTTGGGCTTCCAAAAGAAAACCTTGCAGGGTTTCCCGTATTAACCCTTAAACCTAGATGGACCCTTGATATTAAATGCCGACCGTTTAAAACCACGTAATAGGGCAACATAGATGGAGGGAATATTCAATTTAAGTTTCAGATGATTAGATTACATAAGTAACATCACCAATGATATCATGTTATAGCCATTGGACCCTTGAGCTTACTTAATTATAGTGTCCCGTCCCGGTCACAAACGAACCTCATCTAATATTCCGTATAAAAAGGTCATGTCTTTTGGACCCCATTTTTCCTTTTTTTTTTGTTTTCCTTCTTTCTTTATCAAATTTTCTAAAAAAAAAAAAAAAAGAAAAAAGCAACACATAAACTACAATGCCTTCATCTGAAATTAGCCCTGCTGATAAAATTTATAAAATCATTAATGCAAGACTCTTGTTAAACCATGAAATCGTCGAGGATTCATACTTATGGTACCAAAATGGCAAGATTATTCATCCTCAAAATCTCTTTTTCTCTGCCCGTCGTGACGCTGATGAAATCATTGATGCAAAGGGTCTTTTAGTTGTTCCTGGTTTTATTGATACTCAAATTAATGGTGCTTATGGTATTGATTTTGCTGATTATGAAGAACCTGTTGAAGTATTAAAGAAAAACATTGACACTGTTGCTAAGGGTCTTTTACAATATGGATGTACCGCTTTTTGTCCAACCGTTGTTAGTTCTTCTCCCGCTGTTTACGAAAAGGTAAGGGTTTCTCGATCAAATAGAAAAAAAAAGGGGGGGATTTTAAAAATAAGGGTTTAACATTTTTGTGTAATCTAGGTACTTCCTTTGTTGAACCATCGCAAGGGCAGTGCTACTGGTGGTGCTGAAATCTTGGGTGCACATGTTGAAGGACCTTTCATTTCTGTATTAAAGAAGGGTGCTCACAAGCAAGATGTATTTAGAACTGCAAAGAATGGTATCCAAGATTTTGATGAAGCTTATGGATCTGAACTCAAGAAAGGTAATAAGGCCGTGAGCATCATGACTGTAGCTCCTGAGATTGAAGGTGTTTGTGATGCTATTCCTGACTTGGTTGCACGTGGTATTACTGTTGCTATGGGTCACTCTGCTTGTCGTATTGCTGATGCTGAAAAGGCTGTTACTAATGGTTCAAACAGTATTACCCATTTATTTAATGCTATGCAAGCTGTAAGTATTTTTTTTTCTTTTTCATTTGGTTTTTATGGAAGTAAGTTGTTAATTTTATTTATCTAGTTCCATCATCGTGATCCTGGGTTGATTGGTGTTCTTGGTGCTGCTGATTTACCTATTCCTGAAAAGGCCAATTGTCATCCCGCTGCTTCAAATACTTCTCCTGATCGTTCCAAGCCTGATCCTCGTCCTTTCTATGGTCTTATTTGTGATGGTGTTCACGTCCATCCTAATTCTATTCGTATCGCCTATTATTCTCATCCTACAGGTGCTGTTTTGGTTACTGATACATTATCTGCTATGGGCCTTCCCAAGGGTGATTATGTTCTTGGCGGTTGTGAGATTGAAGTTGATGAGAAGGGTGGTGCATACCTTAAGGGTACTAAAACATTAGCTGGCAGCACAATTACCATTGATGAATGTATTCGTAACTTTCAAAAATTCACCAATTGTCCCTTAGTTGAAGCTATCGAAGCTGCTACTCTTCATCCCGCTCGTTTATTAGGTATTGATAAGCAAAAGGGTACATTGAATGTTGGTGGTGATGCAGATTTTGTATTTTTGGATGACTCTACTGGTGAAATTCGTGTGAAACGAGTTTTTGTTGCTGGTGATGAAGTTACACTTTAGATTTCTTGTATTTTTCATTAATTTCCTCCCTCCCTATCTCCACATTTTGTACTGTTTAAATGCCATCTCTTTTATCAATTCCAATTATTTTTATTTACCAACAGCTATTATTTACTATATATACACTTTTTTTTTTCAAAATGACACGAATAAAAATATAATTACAGAACATTTTAGAATGTGTACATGTCTTTTTGTTGTTTTTTACGATTGACATGATTATCAATTTCAGTCATTTGCTTATTCAATTTGTTATATGAATCTAATGCAGTTTTTAATTTGTTGCGAAATTGAGGCTCCATTGCAGTTCCTTTGTTACGCCGCAATGCTTCTGTAGCATGTGCGTATTCACTTTTAGCATTGTCAAGCATTGTTTGAAGTTTCGCTTTTGTTTGATTTGCTTGACGGGTATCTGTAGACTTATGTAGTCGCTGCTGAGCTGTTGCTGAAGGTTTCTTTTGTTTTGACAATTGATTTCCCAATAAAGAATCCATCAATCCAAACATGTCAACTTCTTGTTCCTTGAGTTTGTTTGCTTCTTTTGAATTATTCTTTTTAGGTTGCTTCATCTTCTTTTTATGTCCTAAACCAGGCCGCTGATCTAAGGAATTTGTACTATAAGGGCGTGCCTGAATAGGCTCTAATCGTCCAGTTCCATTTATACCTAAACCTTGACCCTAGATATAGGTTTGAATAAGAAATTGCATTAATTTTTTTGGCATCTAAACCAAATTTACCTGAACATAACCCATTTTCTTCATCATTTTTGTAGCAAAACCTGTAGTATGCGATTGCCAATTTCCAAATGCATCATCAGGCCGACTTGCTACAAAAGAATAAACTTCTTCGTCTGTAACTGACTCATTATCTGTCGTATATCCATGATCAGACTCACTCCACTCGCCCATATCCTCTTGTTCATTGTTATTTTCATCGTCTAAAATGCTTTTAAATGGCATAATATGTTCCATATCTACACGAACACGTCTCTTTGAATCTTTTATACGTACTCGCCATCTAGGTCCATGCAATTGATCTATAATGTTTCCTAAAAGCCATAGATTTTGCGTGTCTTTATCTTTACACCATACTTTTTTTCCATATTGTAATTGAGCCAGTAATTCATCGGTATTTTGTGTCCCTAACGCTTCAAAAGGAGCAACAAACTCGGAAGGTAGTGTATATCCATGACTGTATGGACAAGGTTCTTTCTTACAGGTAATTTGACTAAAATATTCATTGCATGGAATCGTATCTTTGGTGACGGGAGTCAATATAAGAACTTGTGTCGTTGTTTCCGTCAAGCTTAGTATGACGCTAGGCAAAAGAACCATATTCTCTTTGTAAGAGAATGTAATTGCACATTTATCACCTACGTTAAAATTATGATTAACATCTTCTTTTAGTGCGACAGAAGCGGCAGAAGTGGGAGAAGCCGTTGCTTCAATAGTAGTTGCTATATCAGTTGTAGAGCGCGCTTGCTGATACTGTTCAATAAGTTCTAATATTTCCGGTGTCAAATCTTCACTTTCCAGTAAGTGTAATATATCTTGTTCTGTTAATGAGACTTCATCTGTCTCTTCAACACTCATTATAAAAAATTGTATGTTGGAAAAAGCGCCATTTGAATGAGTTGCTGAGGAAAAATGGTTATTTGATGTTGAACATAATTTAGGTTCCAGACAGTTTTTGGATGCTGTATGTAGCCATTAGCCAATACCGTTGAAACATTTAAAAGCTAGGATAAATCGCTTACTGCAATATCACTATGTTAGTTGCATGGCCTTGTACCGTAAATTAATAAGTAAAATATTTGAAGTTACAGGTTCTCTAAAAAGAAATGTCAAAATTCATTCTATTATATTTTAATTCTTCAAAATTCATTGTATTACCTAATGAATTCAAGATATTTCATTCATATGTTTACTGTACATTAAACGCAACTTCAGAATTCAATTTGGAACTACTCTTTGATTCTATAAAATCCTTCCAAGAATATCTGAAACACTATATAAAAATAGTGTAAAGCCCTTTGTGTTTTCGTTTTTCCATTTTCACAGTACCTTAGGGAGGATGTTGATTGTTCTACGGTTCTGTAGATCAACATTAAACTAAATTGATTTGACGGATAGATATAATACAAAATTTGCAATTAAAAAGGACAAATTATTGATACTAAATAAAGATTTCAGTTTTATGTACGATTTAATTTAAGCAAGTTCCTTTTTATTTAAATTATACGATTTTTTCTTGCATTAATTTTCTTACAAAGCTTGTACATTTCACAGCGTACTTAGGCTAATATTCATAAAAATTGTATTTTTAATTGCTTTCAGTAAGAGTGTGCAGTAAGGAATAGATGTATTTTAATTATGAATTTCTCAACACACATTAAACTGTGGAAGCTGCATTTTAAGATCACTGTGCCAAAGGTGTGTACCTATTCTCACATAACGTTATTAAAAGTTATTAGAATTGAAATTTGACGAAATAGGGTTTTTATTGTCAGTATTTTATGGTTATAAAAAGCAGGCCACTATGGCCACCTGAATGCTCTTAGCACACATGGATGTACTCAAATGACACCGTCAATAGGTTTATGAGGTCATCTCATATATTGACTGAAAATTCAATTAATGAAAATTTAGAAAATAATATTTTCAAATATAAATTCCTTTTGCTTGGTTAGTTACAACCTTTTTTAGTGTGAAGCATTATTATTTAAATCAAATATTTCGAAAGATATGAGTATTCCAAGTTTTCGAATTTTTGAAGCTTCAAATTTAATGTGACTACAAGCATATTATTATGTCAATCTGCCTACATTTTCTATTTAAAAAAATTAAAAGCAATGCAAAAAAAAATATATTAAACGATTTAAAATATGAGTAAACGAAAAAAAAAATATATAAAAAAAGTATTCCAAAATTTGATTAAGTATGATGTATTTATAAACTGAAATAAATTTGAACAACATTAAATACAGTGTAATGTGAATCATTACATACAGCTGAAATTTATAATATATAATATATGAAAACTCACTAGACAAAACGAGCCAACAAAGTACACATTAAGACATCACCAGTATTGTAATTAGCTGTTGATAATATTTAATTTAAGAAAAAAAGTTATTTGAAAGAAAAAATAATGCATAAGAAGAGATTTGTAATTATACCTCATCACCATGGCAAAAAAAAGAATTATTGTGTGAATTTAATAAAAATCACCGCCGTTAAGAAACTTTTGTAAATTCAATCAAAATATTTGAATTGAAAAACTATTTACTATTTTGTTTAAATTTACAACGACCTATTCCATTCGTAACTACTATATTTTCTGTTTTAAACATCCCCTACATACCATTGCATTGCAAAAAAATAATAACTTCGGCGGATTTTCTTTGAACTTTCATAAATCTCAAGTGTAGCGGCAGTTTAAATCCAAAATTTTCTGATGATGAAAAAATTGGATAAAAACGATCCTAAATTTTTAAAATGCAAAATTGGCAGCAAACATGCATAGTACCCTGGCTGGCTTTATTAAGTAACCTCAGTATAAAATTTAGTTTTGTATCTAATGGTATATTTATTGAAAACGTGTATAACCAAAAATTTTGCAGAAAAAGCAAAAACATAAAAAGCAGTTTTTAATGATTTCAAGAATACTTTTATAGTTAAAATTTAAAATTAGTGCTACAGACAAATGACGCAAAAAAATACCTACTATTTGAGCCATTATTTGTCACTCTAGCGTTATTTTTCATAGAGTTATTAGCCTTTTTGAAAAAGTCAAATTTTAGACGAGGGTATACAAGGGGAAAATTCATGATTTTTCAAAATTAATTTTATGGTAAAATATAATAAAAATAAATGAAAGAATCATTTTCGGCTTATAAACTATGTGCTTAAACGGTTGCTATCTCGAGTTACAGTCCATTGAAGTTGCATTTTTATATTATTTTAATGAAAATAGCTTTTTAAATAATGTATGAGCTTAACTAAGATTTTTGCTAGATTTATCTGTCTCCTCTATATATCTGTTTTAAAATACTACTCTTTGATATTGCTTTAAAATTGCAAGAGTTTTCAATCAAAAAGTGAATTTTGTGGCGATTTTCGCCGTATTTTAAGATACGATCTGTATATAACGGAGTTTAATATTTTAAACCCCATAATTTAAGCTCGATATGTAGTAAATCTACTCTTTGGCAGAATTTTTTGGTACAGTCTTTAGGGCAACACTATAAAAAGTATTTATTCTAACATACGCACTATCACCTCATGATGTATGCTCTCAGAGCACATGGATGTACTCATATGAGAGCATCTCAAATATTGACTGAAAAGTCGATTAATGAAAATTTAGAAAATAGTATTTTCAAATATAAATTCCTTTTGCTTGGTTAGTTACAACCTTTTTTTTGGTGTGAAGTATCATATTTATTACGTCAAATAATATTTCGAAAAATATGCCTATTTCAAGTTTTCGAATTTTTGAAGCTTCAAATTTGATATGGCCACAAGCGCATTGATGTTCTTTAAAAAGAGCATCTAGTTGTACTTTACTTAAATTTGATGTTTAAATACTCCGCTATACAATATTATAATTTTTCGATGATTATACCTGCAAATTGAACCAAAAATTAAATTACAGAAAAGTTATGCATTACAGTATCAGCATGTACAACAGTATATACTGTGTTATCTCTACCACCGTCAATTGTTTCTGATAACTGAGAGAATAAACAGCACATGCATGCCAAATGCTCATATTGTCAGCCTATGCAGCGAATATATATCTTGTTATATCAGAATATAGATATAATAACTCTACTGTAGTTGTATTTACAGGATACTGTTATTATTACACTATTAGTAACTATATCACCTGATAATCTTCTTTATTTATAATCTCGCTCTCTATACATTAAATAAACTCCACCTTTTACTCTTGTCTAATTCTTATTAATCACGATATAACTTATCTAACGACGATTTAAAATAAGAATAAAACAAAAAAATATGTTAAAGGAGTATTCATAAGTTTAATTTAAACTTATGATTATACAAACTAATATTGAATTTAACATCGAACACAGCTAAAATTTACAATATGAGAGCTTACTAAACAAAAAGAGCCAATAAAGTAGGTATTAACACATTACCAGCATTGTAACTGGCTGTTGCTACTCAGCACGAAAAAATTGTAATTTTGTTTGAAAGAAAAAATAAAATACAAGAGAAATTTGTAGTTTTACAATACTTCAATTGCTTGCACATATCCCGTGCCACTATTGTGATTTGCATGTAAAGTTTATTGCGGGAAAAATCTAAATGTTTTATATTAATCCATTTTGACATACTATTTAACTGTATTTTTGATATAGATTTACGCAGCTTAATTGCATTATGTCTTAATTCAATGTCATATCACCAAGCCAAAAAATAAATTGTCCATGCATGTCAGCAGATATCTCACTCAATTGAAGCTTACCTTATACGGTTATCCCTTTCTTGTCCCTTTAACTTACTGTATTTACACAATGAATGTAATTTTTTGATTAGAATTATAAAACCACTATTATCATCTTTGTTTTCAATGCAATTCTACCTATTAATATAATCTATTATTAGAATTAATTTCCGTAATATGTAATTATTGTAAAGTATTTGCTGTTTGCTGATGCTATACATATGAAAACAATTTTGCTTTTTAAAAGGCGTGGCAAAACCTACTTCACTTGCAGTGGAGTTACATAACTAAAAGCTTGATAATAATTATAAAATATCTCATTTTCAACTATCACTTACAGAGCTTATGCTACTTTAAATATTATTAAAGTGCAGCAATAATAAGCAGATACTACTCAAAATGAACACAGTAACAAATGCATACGAAAAATACAAAATACTTTTCAACCAATACATGTCGTGTAAATGATAGCACTCTTGATCACAGATCACAGTGCAATCGATTTCACAAATGACATACAGTATACACCAAAAAATATTTAACATCTAATTCATTCAACAACAACAATAACAAAGATACTAATTTTGGTCAACTACTCCCTTGTGCCATAGTTGCACTACCAATATAAATAAGATTTCAAGAATATAAAATTAGCCCTTGAAATCAAGATTATCTAAATAGTCATGGTCATAGTCAATAGTCCCTAAAAGGCTCATATTATCAAACTTGGCACACAATTCTTTATGATCGCTGCTCTGAATGATTTGTCCCTCAAATTATTATATCAATAACAATAACTATTTTTTTCATATCTATATATGTCATAAAGTACCACAAAACAAATAAGGCGTAATAATAGAAAGTATTAGTATAGCTGTATAGTTAAACTTTCCGTAGAGATGTGGTTAAGGCTCATTATGACCTCTGTTTCATCTGATAACAAATAAAAAAGAGAAACTCAATATGAAATAAACAATCACTGTTATAGAAGTTTAAATTATCATCAGTATAAAGTCCTTATAAACAATATAGATAGAGTTAATAAGCAATAGTCTAAGTCATATAGAAAATATTCGAACAAACAAACATTTATATATATTATTATGTAATGGAGTACTATGTTCTTGGAATAGTTTAAGTTATTAAGAAAGAAGTACTTTGGGGTTGGACGTTGGTGTTACTAATGTATTTCCAATATTGCTTTTGGGAATACTTACTATGTATTAATGAGGGTTAATATTTGACAAGCAGTATTAAGAAATATTGGGGTTGTGTTTTAATATATTTATTTGATTAAATTATTAAAATAGCGTAGAAGAATAAAGCAGATATTTTCACTAATGTTTTAATATCTGTTTCTGCTTGAGTATTTATATGATTAATTACTGAAACAATTCATGCAGTTACTACTGCTATGTAATGTGAATCATTACATATTATTTGTATTGGGCAAATAATATTGTAATTAAAATAGAATGAAATGTATATAAAGAAGAACTCTTGGTACAATAAGAGAGTTCTTCAAATTTTTTTTTAGATAATAAGGGAAACAATATTCTAGTTAACTTATTATCGTTTTATAATTTTTTTTTTAAATTAGTTATCACTATCAAATCAACTAATTCAAAAGAGATATGAGGGCTCAAAGCTTTGAATATTTAGCAGTGAAATGACCGTAAAAAATCTGGAACATTAGCACTGAAAAAGTTATATCAACTGCAAAAAATAGAATATTTCCGGGTACTCGCTTTTGGATTAAAATTGAACATCTCAACTACATCAGCATATAATTTTATTTTACTATAATTTAGTGAAAATAAATGTAGATCAATAGTGAAAACCGAAATTTAAGAAAAAGACAATAAAATTCACTTGTTTTTAAGTTTTTTCGTGAGATATAGAATACATTTAGGAATAGATGGCATAATATGGCCGATCTATAATATTCTGTGGTGCTTAAGACATATCCCAAAAAGTATCTAATATGGGGTTAGTTACAGAGAAAAGGGCATGCTCCGATTTTGATGAATAAGAATTTATGAAAATGCATCTGAAGAAGCGCTGGTATAAAGTCTGGAAAAAACAAGCACAATCTATATATATGCAGAAGGAAGTTTATACTATACATATTTTTTTTTTAGGAATGATACAAAACTTGTATATATAGTCTATGACCTAAGGAAAAAACCTTTAAGATTTCAATTTTTAATTAGATATATATCTATATTTTACTTTTTCAATATCTATTATTTATTTTAAGGCAAATACATGCATATAAAGCTGTACAATAATTCTACAGGAACTCCCCTTTTTTTTAGAGTTGTCCCTTAATATCAATCTTTTTATACTTTTTCGAACTTTCCATAAGACCAGCATAAGCTGCTCTTGCGTCCAACGCCTTGCTATTGTTTGCTCTCAAGAAGTTGGCCTTTTGCTCGTCCAGAAATTTCAATACTTGCTCTATAGAATCAAATCCTAATTCAGTTTGAATAAAATCTAATGAAACATCTGGTCGACAACTAATGCGGTATGGTATTTAGTATCAAAATATATATTTACATATACATATAAATCAATATTTGATCAAACTTACGATTTACACAAAATGATCAATGAGCGAACTCTCTCTCTCTCACAGAAATGATCCATTAGGTATCCTCCCATATTAGGTGCATTTTTATATAAAATAAAGAATCGATGGTAGTTAGCAGTTGCAAGCGAAGAACGTACATTCAAAGCATGTTGGACAAATGTATTTTGTTTTTGTTCGATTGTCAAATCAGCCATGGTCGAATTGACATCTATGTGTAATAAAAGTTCAATATCACAATCATATTTAAGCTAAAACTGCATTTTTTTTTTTTTTTTTTTTTTTTTTTACCTGCCCAGTTTTGTGTGTGTAAAAAGTAAAGAATTCGATATGCTGTGAATTCCATTTCGTTACCCTTTATACCTTTAGTGTACAATCCTTTAAGTTGCGTTTGACATTGGTTATACTCCCCTAAATCACTCTAGATATAACCATAAAAGTGAATATTTCCCTTCGTTTTCATTAAATTATAATAATTGTATACCTTTTCTAATGCAATTCTTGCATGAATTTCATAAACTTGAACAGTAAATTCATTTTGGATTCTTTGAACAGTCAAATCTTGTCTCATTGATTTAAATTGATCACAAATGTAAGTATAATTTTGTTCATTTTTCCACTTATCCTTTAATAACTCTAAAGTTTTTTTCAACACTTCCAATGGTCTCACTGTAGCCGGATCTGGTGCCTGTATGATATATGCTTAGCAATTAAATAATGATATTATTTTAATAAACTTACAGATGTTAATCGAAGATATTGCTTTTCTAATTTTTGAGATGTGCCTATAACAGTTTGATTAAAAATATCTCCATCCTACATTACCCAAAAATAAACAATTAGTCAAAAATTAGTGTATCTACAAACTCATCATCATACCAAGTTCATCATTTGCATTGGCGTTGACACATTGTCTGCTCTAAACTGTGCAGCATCTTCCTCAAAGCGCCTCAAACGTCTCAGTCTCTTTGCTTCTTCTTCTGCTGAAAATTTGTGTTGCTCTTTGTTAAGTTTTGGTTGTGAAACAATCTTTTTACTATAAAACAAAGGTTAATTAAATTCACTGCCACAGATATGTCTCAATATTCACCCTTTCTTTTTCTTTTTTTGTGGATTACTGGTACAAGCACTAAAATACAATCATTTAATATATCATCAACAAATTGCCCAATTTACAGAATATTTACCTTGGAAGATCCATTTCACTCCAATCAGTTGTTAAAAGAGTACCAGCTCTATGAGCCTCTAAAATGAGATTACGAAGTTGTAACTCGGCTTGATCTCGTTTGCTAGATAAGCAATTCGCAAATACGTCTTGAACGTATTGTCTATTTCGTATTAGTATTATAAAGTACCAAAAAGTCAAGGTATTTTGCACTTACTTTAAAGAGGGTGGCCAAGTCTCTACAGCCATCGCACTCTTTTCGTTTGCTTTTTCCTCGGGTGTCCTATTATCTTTTGCTGCTGCTGCTGCTGTAGGAGGAGGAGGAGGTTGGTGTTGTTGCAGTTGTTGTACAGAGGGCTCTGGCTGTTTTGTTGCGATTACAGGTGGTTGCTTGGACCAAGGTGGTATCTTTGATGCTGGCCCTATTAATTATATATTAAATAAATAAATAAATATACATTTTGACAGCTTGTTGAACCTACTATTAAAAACGGGAGGAGCTTGATATGTAAACTTACTTGCTTCAGTTTGCGGAGGAGGGGGAGGAGGACGATGTTGTTGCTGTTGTGGTGGCGGTGGTGGTGGTGGTGGTGCGTGTGGTCTTATAAAAAAGAAATGTTAAGATTAGTGATTGATTTATAAAATGAGATTATCAACTCTAAATACCTTTGTTGTTGCTGCTGTTGTGCATAATATGGATGCTGCTGGTATTGATGTTGATGAGGTCGTGTTGGAGAAGCTTGAGCTGTTGTTGTCGCAGCAGGTTGTTGATATGCTTGCTGACCATAATATCCTGGGTATTGAGAATAGTCATAGTTATTGTAAGCTGATGTACCTGGATGAATAGCATTTGCCTGAACAACACCTGGTGGTCCATCTGTTCCAGGAGGTGGAGGATTAGTAGTACCAGAGTTATATTGTTGGTAATATTGCTGATAATATGCTTGCTGTTCAGGTGTTTGATATTGATAGTATGCAGCATATTGTTGGTCAGTTGAAGCACTAGATGTAGAAGCAGCAGGAGTATATTGGGGATATTGCTGCCATTGTTGATGCTGCTGCTGCTTCTGCTGCTGTTGTTGTTGTTGTTGTTGTTGTTGTTGTTGAGTGTTAATCGACCTATATCAAATTTATATCATGTAAGTCAACCTTCATAAACGTTCAATTGATAACTCACCATGGAGGATTAACTGTTTGTTTATTCTGTGGGTAGGCCATTTTAAATTAATGTAAGCTTTCCACTTTTTAACTGATTCAAATCAAAAGGGGCGTCTCTGAAGTATGGTATAAAAGAGAAAGGTTTTACAATACAAGTTCCACAGGAGGATGTATCAAATATGAGTTGGAATAAAAAGTCACCAAAAGAGAACATAATCATTTAATGAAATAATGAAAATAGCTTCGGTTAGTTTAAAGGATTTATAAGTAAGTTAACAAAACTTTGATCATATAACATATATGTATCATAACTTATAGTATATCAAAAGTATCACCAGATTTTTCATTCAACCAAGCAATTGTATTAAAGCATTTTTACAGCCATATTTATGAGAGGGTATTATGGGGGGGGGCAAAGTCATATTCTCAAAAATTGGCTGCCTTTCAAATAAAGATTCATGTCGAAAAATACTGTTTTCAAGAGTTTAAAGGATTTTTTTGAAGCATTAAAATACAATTAATGCAAACAGAATTAAGTTCTGATCATTTTTGCGGCAAAAAATTTTATAAATGTCTTTTTTATTTCATTGAAAATAACTTTTTCAACATGCTTTAAGGTCATATTTAAAAGAGATTGAAAAAGTGGGAATTGAAAATTTTGCACCAAAAATAACTGTTATCGTGAAGGGCGCGAACTTGTATTTAACTAATAAAATTTACTTCTTTCCTACCAAGCTAAATATGTCAGAAATCATAGAATTATTCGAAAAACTAAACCCAATTGGAGTAGCATTACAAGAAATATCTCCAAAATTAACGAGATCGAATAGTAGAGAGGCAGCTTCTTTATTAAATGATTTGCTACATTTGTTAGAAGCAGAAAACGTGCCAGAGTCAACCATGACAAACGCTAATATTCATGTTGTCATCATGCCATTGTTAACAGTATACAAGTCAATGATGAGCAACGAAAGAAGCGGTTATCAAGTAGTGATGGAACCATGGCTAAAAATTATACATTTTTTATTATCTAAAACTCTCATCAAGGTTTCTATGCCACCAAACTTTACTAAAGAATTAATGGTTTTGTTTATAACAATTTTGGATCAAAGTAGCTCTCCTAGCAATATACCCAATGCTTCTTTATCATCATCAACTTCCGAAGAAATTAAACATTTGGCCCTCAAATGCTTTTCAGCGGCTTTACCAACAAAATACAAGGAAGGACGATTCGGTATTCACTCTGATATAGTTTCAAATACAGAGTTAACAAATGCGATACAGCAAAACTCTTTTATCATCTTTGCATCTCAAGCAATTATGGCACTTTTGAATACAATTCGACTAGGACAAAATTTACAGTTTCGTTTAGATGCGATACAAGTGCTATCGCAACTTTTGCACGATAATATACAAAATATTGATAAATTAGCAGATTTGCTTCCAGGCATCATCTCAAAATTATGTAGCACATTTACTCAAAAATCAGAAAATACAAATCATCAAATCACATGTAGTTTATTAGATGCAATTGGGCAGTTAATCCAAGCAGTGATGAGAGATGACATGAATGATACTCTAGTGGAAATTACGAATTTTCAAGATATTGTTAATCAACACAATTGCTCTGAGAAGCAACAAGAAACAACAAAACATTTGAGAAATAAGCAATGGTATGCGAAAATGAAAAGTCAATTACGCTTAATACTTGGGCAAATACTACAGCTTCGACTATATCCTGATTGGAAAACAAGGCTTGCTTTTGTGGAATTTTCATTTAACTTACTATCGACATGCTCAAGAACATTAGACAATTGTGTGCAATTATTATTAGATACACTTGTTTTACATGCTGATGATGCTTATAGCCAAGTTTCAGTTACATGTAGAGCTCATATGCAAACTCTTTTATCGATATCATCATTTGGAAATGCAATCATGCCTGTTTTAAAAGACAATTTATATGAATGGATCATGAAATTCCCTCAATATGTCATTTCAAAAGATGAACAAGAAAAGACCACTGCCATGTCATTGATTATTGGTATGATCATAATGTTGGATGATCAAGCAGAAAGTGTACTTTCAATTGTTTTAAGCCGTGCATCAGATGGTTGGATGACTGCATTGGAAATTGATAAGAATAGCCTTGATATTTTAGAAGAAAAGTCGAGCGAAAGATTCATTGAGCTTGGAGTAGAAGGAGATAGCAATGATAAACGAAAAGCAGCACCTTTATATCCTAGAATACGATTTAAACATATTGTTACAGACATGTCTACAGCTAAATTGAATCGTTTATTGAATATTATCGGACAACATTGTGATTTATCAAGCTGGGTTCATCATTTTATGCGATATATATCAATTGATAGCCAAGAACTGAATGATCCTCAAGCAGCTTACATTGTACATGCGCTATTATCTGGCTGTTTTAATCCTGATAGCATTGCAGTTGATTCTACTGAAGAATGGACAGTCAATAATGATTATAATGATGACAATACTGGCCAAGATAAGAAGCATCAACTTGAAAAGATTGCTGCACAAGTACTAAATGATACTATGAATATTCTTTCTGATGCAACAGCTACAAATACTATATCTAATGCATTAACGACAGTGAACTTGGATGATGAAAGTGGACATGTGTTAACAGTATGTTTTGGATTACAAATAGTTGGACTTGCTGCTTATATCGTGGAGCAGGATTATTTACAAGAGCAGTTGATTACTATACTATACCCTCTTCTTGCTCATTTGGGATCATCAAATGTTTATATTCATACTTATGCATTGATTACATTGGACGCAATTTCTTTAGAGTGTGGATTAGATGGCGCAAAGGAACTTGTTATTCAAAATATTGACTATATTATCAATTCAATTTCACAACACATATCTATTCTCACTAGTAATGCAAGAGTACCATTGGTTTTAAAAGCATTAATTCATGTAGGTGGTTATTCAAGTATCAATTATTTGGATGATACAGTTGAAGAAATATACGATGCTCTTGAACGATATTCTTTGAATGATTGGCTGTGTACTCAATTATGTGGTGTATTATTTGAAGTTATTCAAACATTAGAAAAAAACATTCCGCCAACAACTGACTCTGCAAACACTATATCTAAAGAAAATACCGTAAGCAAAATGTCTAATGGAAATTATACTGCACTTGTATCACCTGAAATTTTATCCTTTATACAACAAAAAGATGATTTTGTAAATGAAGAATACAAATCTATGGAAGATATTGGAAAATATTTCTTGGATAGACAAAATAAAGGTCTACATGATGACTTAACATTGGATCAAATCATGGAACAAGGCAATCTGCCAATGGATATGCCTTCAAATGATAATGATGATAATCAAGAGAAGCAAAAAGTAGAAGATGATAAAGTATTACCACTGACACACGAACAAAAAATGGCTAAAGAAATAATGGATAAATCGAGCCATTTCTTAACTGTTTCATCACCAAAACTGCGATCTCAAATACTGTTATTACTCACATCTGGTGTTGGTATTTTATCAGACCATCCTCAGGAATTGAATCAACTTGTTCATTCCATGTGGTTATCTATAGTCAATAGATTCAACGATTCAGAAAATTATGTAGTATTGCATGCTGCAAGCCTTATAGAAAAAGTATCTCAAGTGTCTACTGATTTCCTATCAAGAAAATTTGCTGTTGATCTGTGGCCAAAATTTAAATCATTGCTTCAAAAAGGTGTTTCTGCTGCTCAATCTGATCCATCATCTACAGGATATTCTGTATATTCACTCTATCATAGAACACAATTATGCTTATTGAATACATTAACAAGAATTGCGTATCATGTACCTATGAAGCAGGATTTAATTAAAGATATTCTGGAGGCAACTCGATATTATTACAAGAATGAGCAGGTAAATCAACAGTTGGATCAAGCATGTCAAGATCTTTTTGAAGGGCTATCTACACAACAAGCAGATACTGTTTGGCTATTTCAACAACATCACAGTCTACCTTTAAATCCACCTAATTCAAATTTATTAGATGCATTTCAAGTGCCTGAATGGATGTCTTGTATTCTAACATGTAATAACCGTAGAGCTGGAACGTTAGTTCAATTTAAATAAAACTTTATCATAATCGGAAAATAATAACATGTAGTTAATATTGGTCCAATGTGTAATAATAGTTTAGCATTCTACGTATATTTATATATAAATTCAAATTTCTCTTTTTCTTTGTTTTTATGCTTTTATTTTATTTGTATATATTTTTTTATTTAAAAAAAAAAAAAAGTAGTAATTAGTAAAATGCCCTTTTGCAAATGTGGTGAACTATGTCTAGACGACAAATGTGATAAATGTGGATTTGATTTCAATGGTAATATCAAAGAATATTCAATAATGTATTGCGATTAAAAAAATTTCCGGATTATCTACTAGAGGCAAAAGAGAAAAAGAATGGCAAGGTAGATCGATGGCAATCTAGGTAGAGTGGAATAATAATAATAAGAATAATATAATTTGTATATAATCACTAACAATATAGCAGATATTTGGGTAGTGTAATGGGCTTAGATCATTTGTCATCACCTGTCGATGAAAATAGATCAGCTTGTTCGCCATTGCCACAACATACTGCATCACCTATTATGAAACAAGTTGCAAAGCCATACAATAGTCTTTTAGATAGTAGAAGAATAGCACCCTCTAAAAGCACAACTAGCCCTTCGTTAAGCAAAAGATACTCAACCACTAACCTTTCATTGAATAATTGCGGAGAATGCAACAAAAAACTTTCAGGAAAGACAGTTCGTTTGCCTGATAGTCAAGTCAAATATCATTGGAATTGTCTTCAATGTAAAGGTTGCCGTTTACCATTTAAAGATACATCATTTTTTATTGACGTATTAAAAAACGTGTATCATCCTGATGTAAAAAAAGTTATACTTAAGCACACGATTTAATGTATACTAATCTACAAATTTGCATAGTGTGCACCATCAAATGCAGTAGCTCAGAATTGCTCTAGATGTTCACAGGCAATTACCGAAAATTACGTTTCATTGAATACAACTGTATTACATCCAAGGGTAACATAAAATGCAAATTTTGAATTGAAATTATACCGAACTATATTTTTCTAGTGTTTTAGGTGCACTGGTTGTCAAAAAATACTTCATCCATCATCCATTTATATTGACTTGAATGGATCCCATTGCCAAACATGTTCAAATGAAAAGACGAATGATAAAGAAATACTATCAAAGCACATGAAGATTGTGCCTCAATTGCAAAAAATAGCCGCTTCTAATAACACTGGTATTACTATCAATACATCAAATTCAATTATTTCATCACCTGTTGAACAGGATGAACAGGGTCAAAAAGCAATAACACCCGTTGAAAAGGTAGTAGAAACTATAAAGCCATCTTCCTTAATGAGCTCAAGAGGCCGCCGCCCATTACCTCGATTTGGAATAATACGAGATTGTGCTGGCTGCAATCAACGTATCTACTCTGTGCATGAAGAAATACCTGGTCCTAAAGCATCCAAATGGCATAAAAAATGTTTAGTTTGTACAGGGTGTAACAAAACCTTAGATTCTGGAGCAACTGTTCATGAACAAGGAGAAACCAATACTTTAAGCCCATGGTGTACAACTTGTTTACTAAGTAGAAGAAAATCTATGGTTCATAGTAACTCGGCTTCGGCTGTATTTAGTGCTATTGTTTAAATAAAAATGATGCATATAAGGGGGGGGGAGAGGAATACATAATGGAAATAACCCCTTGATCAGCATTTTTTTTAAAAAAAACAATATAATATAGAAAATGTACTTTCCCCTTCTTTTCATTTCTTTCACAAATATAAAAATGAACTTTATACCATCTCCATCTTCTTCATCTTCAGTATATCATCCACCACCTTATCCAACAAATGATACTGAAATTACAACAATTACAGCAACATCAACAGCGATTATCCTACAGCAAGATAATCCACCAATAAAAAAACCTCGAAATAATCATCATCACCATCACTCAAACTATCAGCATAAACATCGAATTTGCTATTTATGTAAAAATAGAAACACATCATCCAATGTTCGAGAAATAGGACCCTATTTAATTCATCGCATACAACCTGATTTAATATTAATTTGCCCATGTTTAAATCGAGCACATCCAACATGTTTAAAAGAATTACAAACAGATTATATTTGCAATATATGTAATTCGGTCTATCAGTTAAAATACATTCGATTTGCACAACTACTCTGCTTTACTTGCCATTTACTTAGTCTAGTATCTACTATTGGACTGGTATTTGGATTATCACATTTAGGTAGAGCATTAGATGAATTAGGTTTAGGAAGTGAAATTGGGCCAAAACTAGATGGAGATGAAACATGGCAAGATCATGAAATGCTCGAAATTGTGGAATGGCTAAACGTAGTTCATTTTGCAACTGGTGTAGCAGGAGAAGCGTTGTTAGGTCTAGTTTACATGGTTGGCGTATGTTTAGTGATAGGACAAGATCGTACTTTGGTCATGATATTTAATATATTATATATAAGGTTGGATCCATTAAAGAAACAAACTTGGATTAATATGATTTTTATATGGATTTGCTTGTTTATATTTGGCCTTGTTTTGGGCACATATTTGCTCTTTTTCTCTTGGATTTGGGCAAGTGTATTGCACCATATAAGAAAACGAATTATGGATTTCCAGATGAATTATCATGATAATAATAATAATAATATATAGAATGATGCTTTATAAATTATTTATTTTATCATGTTATAAAAATAAACCATGCTTCATTTCTCTCTTTCTTCTCCTTTCCCTTTTTCCTAATCATTAAAATGGTCTCCAAATATAAAAAGAGAAAAAGGGCCAAAAAGTCATCTTTTCATGGTGAAAATAAAAGAAATGAAAAAGATGAATTAAAAAATGAATATTGGTTGCCCAAGATTAAAAGACGAAGGAGGTTTTCGAGCAATGAAATAAGATTACTAGAAACAGAATATAAAGTGAGCTGTAATCCAAGCCAAGAAAAAGTGGAAGAGATTGCAGAAATATTTTCAACGGATAAAAAAATAATAATTACATGGTTTCAAAATAGACGAGCTAAAAATAAGAAATTACAATCATCACCTCCTCTATCTAATAACCAAGAAGAAGGAGAAGATGATGATGAAGAACATCACAATGATCTTGATAATAGTCTCACAGAAATGTTCACTGATAATACAACTCTATCAAATGATATCGAATATTACGATAGTGACACTATCAATGTCATAAATGGAGATACTGCATTAATGACACCTACTTTTATTCTACATCAGCAAGAACATCAAAATATACTCTCAGCATTAAATGACCCTCATTACACAGACAAACATATATATGATTATTTTTCAAACTCTCGACATGATTTGTATTATTACACAAAACAAGAATATGATCAAGATGTAACAAACACTTTTTTTACTAGTGAAACAGCATCATCTTCTTTAATACCATCATTAAATGTTAATCCAGAAGAATTACTATCATCGGATCATGAGAATGACAGTACTATTGATTCGCCTTTGTTATTATAGTAATACAAATAAACTTTTATTCTTTTGCGTGGGAATCACTATAAAATACAGTTAAAATGTTGGCTATTTTTTCCTGGAAATAGTTTATATCGTTTATACATGCATATTGATCATTCAAATTAAACCCGGATATTGCTTGTTGCACAATGTCTTTTTCTTGACTGGACATGTCTTTTTTAACATATTTCAGCATGTCTAACAATCTAACTTTTATAATTTGATCTTGATTTATTAGTTGAGGTGAATAAATGTTGTTTGTGGTTGTAGCATAAATCATGCCTTGTTGATGATAATAAGGTGATGGATAATAAAAATACGTAGATGGAATAGGTATTGCTGGCATGTATGATCTACTGAGTGGTATCATTTTATTATTATTATTATTATCATTATTATTATTATCGTTATGAAGGGGCCGAGTATAAAAATGCATTGCGAGCTCTGAATTGATTAAAAATGCCAATTGTTGATCAAAATCATGTTCTTTTCTCGGTACTTTTGGTTCATGGAATCTAACAACCATATCTTTTGTGTTCATAGAAATCATTGCAAGTGCAGCTTCAACAGATTTACTAAAACTAACAAATCCGAATCCTCTCTTTTCCTTGTCTTGTTGCATAACTTTGGCACTAATGATGCGTCCGAATGGCTTGAATAAATTAAATAATTCGCTGCTGGATATGCCAAATTGAATACCTTTTATATATAGATTACATAGATCCATAGATTGTTTGATTTCAAATCTGGGAATAGCAACAATTTTAGTATAATTATTATTAATATTGATATTATTATTGATATTATTATTATTATTATTATTATTATTATAATAAGAACGGTGACGACCTGTCATGCCATGAATAAAAGAAATAAGAGAGAGTGAGGGAAGCAATGTATAAAAAATATGCGAAAAAACTTAAATCTGTGAGCCCCTTTTTATACATTTTATATATTTTGATTGAAAATATACATTTTGTAGTATATTTTTCTCTGGGAATTTTCTCGTACTGTCGCACTGCTCCGTATATGTACATATCTATAAACAATGAGCTTAAAAAATATGACAAGAGGAGGAAAGATATTTTGATAATACGGTTAAAAATATACTTTTATTTATAATAATTTAATAAAAAAAAAATGACCAGTGGAAACTTAGCATCTTTGATATGCTTTATTTGCCCTGGCCAGATCAAAAAGAGATAACAGATAGAAATAAAGCTCAATTGGGATTATTGGAAAAACGCAAAAATGGATGTAATAAGAGGGTGATAATAAATATATCAGAAATTAGGATCTATTTGCGGAAAGTTGTTGGACAAAAAGATTACCGGGATTATGGGTAATATTTTGATAATACAGTATTTTCAGACATTTCAGGAAAATATTTGGACGATTGTAGTTGTATATTGAGACAGGGTAAAAATAAAATTTAGACAAAGTGAGAATGCAAATTCGTACAAATTATAAATAACTTTGGGACGAATAAAATGCTGTTTTTAGATTCTAGCTATTAAATATTAGCACTTTTTTTTTTTTTCTTTGAATTAAGCATAATCTCAATTTAATCAAAATTGGAAAGTTACAATGTAATGTTATATAAAGAGTGTAATACACATTGAAAGGGTTAAAAATACCACAAGAGGCAGTAATATTTTTTAATTATTTTTTACTTAAAAAAAAAGCGAATAACCATTTCTTTCTAGCTCTAAATAATTCTTTAAATATTCAATAAATTTAATCTAGCCCAAACTCTCACCTCATCACCTTTAAATCTTATTTTCAGTTCATCCCATCCTCATTCTATCTGAATCTTAATTTTCATCCCATCCAAACTTTATCCTCATTATAGCAAAACCTTTTCCTCGCTACATCCTGACTTTATTCTCATTCATTCCAGATTTTTAGTGTAAATACTGTGTTAGAAAAGGAGACACTCCGTTTTGAAAGCTAGTTTTTTAAAAACTCAATGGCAGAGTTAAGCTCAGTACATTGAAGCTACACTAGCAGTTATAATATATCTTCTGTTTTTTACCATCTACCTGCGATTTATTATTATAATTTATTAGTTTATCATTAACAAGTAGATCTAGAAAAATGGTCATAAACCGAGTTAATTAATGTAGCAGTTTTCGAAAATCAAAAGCACAAAAAAAAACCACATGTAATGCAATTCGCACTGACGATTACTGAGTGAGCGGCTTTGATGGGCCAGTTTCTCATACACAGTTTAACAAAGGTACTTTCTGTCAAGTAAGTGTATCTTCTTTCAAAGCTGTTTTTATTATTGTATTAGTGTAATATTTTTACTGTCTGTGGTAAAATTAATCCCATTTAATGTAGTTAAATCATTTTCTTTCGTTTATTTCATTCATTACCATGGTATTGAATCAAATACTTATTTTCCCGTTATCAGTTTTTGACTGCCTGGTTACCCGTAGATAACCGAACAGAACACTGATCATACTTTATTAGAAATAATTTATCATTATAAAGCTTTTTTTTTTGTTATCAAACCTTTCGTATCTAAATGTATTACAAAAAAATTATCTATGCTAAAATCCAAAGTGTTAAATATCAAAGAAATTCTGAAACTAGTAAGTAGTTGTAGCAAAGCAAATGAAAATGGTGAATATTCTAAGTACCAAATCAATAGTTTCCACATGTGTAGACTGTGGTTTAGTTGGCCATTATAATAAAAAATACTATAAATGCAGTAAATATAACCCAGATACGAAATATATATCAAGAATCACATATTGACGTATTATCGAAGTATTATATTTCATGATGGTTTCTGGACCTATACAGAAACGAAAACAAGATGTTTATCTTCCAGGAAGATAATGCTACCTGTCATACAGATACATATGCAAATTGGTGAAAGAGATCGCATTCAATGGATGTTATGAAAAAATGGGGCAGCCCAAAGTCCTGATCTCAACCCCATTGAGCATGTTTGGGAAGAGCTCGCTCGTAAGTTACGTCGACGAAAGCATCTTGCTCATAATACTGAAAACCTTCGGCGAGGAATCCTCCTCGCTTCTCGCTTGGGATGTAATGATTTGATTCATTACATTCTTACTTACACCCAATTATTATACAACCAACTCCCAGATCATATAAATACCAGTAATCCATGCAGACTACTAAATGAACATTAGTGAATAAATCTGTTTCTTTCGCCCCCTAATATATTTATAATCCCATTCCAAATAAATATATTTTATTATTCAATGATTATTGATACTTATAACCAATTGTCGTTATATTAATCCAATATAATCGAACCATAGGTGTTAATCGTCGTATATTAATAATAAGCAATTACAATTAGTAAAGCCAACCTCTCCCTCCGTCCAATTATAGAATCAAAGTCAATTTTATTGATTTATCAAAAGGTGAACGTATAAAATTATTCAAATGAAAAAGTATCGTTTTATTATGAGTTATGAGCTTATAGAGAGGGTTTATATGTATATATACTAATTGGATGAGTAAATTAAATGTGAATGATAATATAATTAGAATAAACATGTGGATATTATGTAAATATAATAGAATCATGCTTCTATAGTCCCATAGTAGCATGATGATAAACGCATGGAATGCAGCATTGTAATGATTTGCATGTCAAGCATCATGGTTTGACAAATGCTCTAAATTCGTAATTCGGTAATTCGTAATTCTGATAGATCATTTATAATTTGCATATTACTATTTATCCCAATTGACAACAACTCCTTGATTTTTTTTATTACATATTTGCTGGTCAAAACATAGAAATCAAATATCTGTTTTTTTAAAGTGAATTTTATGACTCATTAGACCGTTTGAAATTAGAAAGAGCAGTAAATTAGCTAAAATCAGCATGTAGTGGAACTAATTCTACCCGATGTCTATTGTATCGATACACTGAAATTAAACGGAGAAATTGCTGAAAAAAAAACTGTAGATTCAAAAGTATCTGATATAACGAGTTCCCGCTATAGGTTAATATTTTGTAGAGATATGAAAGCTCAAAGTTTCTAATTTTTAACAGTAAAATATGTATAAATCTGAAACATTAGCACTGAAAAAGTTCAAGTAACTGTAAAAAAAACAGGATATTTCCGGATACTCGTTTTTGGATTAAATTTGAACATCTCAAGTACATCATCGTATAAGTTTTTCTTATTAGTGAAAAAAAACAAAAACGTTGAGCTGGGATAAAAAGTCATACGCAATTTCTGAGGAAAAATCAGTGATTTTTTTATGAGATATAAAATAACTTATGAAATAGGTAGCTTAACGCGACCAATTTGTATATATTTAGCAGTGTCAATGTCTAATGTGTATTAAAAGTGTTTAGTCTAGAGTTGGTTATAGTTATAAAAAAAAAGAAGGCACACTTTGATTTGAAGATAGGAAAGCTATTGAAAACTGTTTTTTTAAAAAATTTCAAGTTTTATTCAGGTAGGTGCCTACAAAATGTATATATCAAATCTATCTGACTTGTAGGATTTAGCGATTTCCGAAGGTATCATCAGTACAAGCCAATAAAGTTAGTCAATTACAAAATGTAAAGCTTCATTAATATTCATCTCTGTTCTGTATTGATTTGTAAAATTAAGAGCTTATAGAAAGTGCGTCTTGCGAAAGAATAAATACAAAGGCCATGAGATCAATATATTCAATGTTTGCAGAACATTGCAAACTCATTTGAAAACTTTACATCGTATTCGCAAACCACCTTGAATATGTTTTTGTAGTTTACAATAGCTACTGAAAATCTGTCAAAAATCTACTATTCTAGATTTTATCTCAAAAATACGTAGTATAGCCTGAAAGCAATATAATTGCTGATCAGCTTGTATATTCAAATTATATCTTCAGTTAAGATATCGCTATTGTTCAAAGAAGAAGCGTTATATTAACTTCGGTAAATCAATCGACCGACTAAATTGACTACTTTATATATCGGACCTCGTGCCCGGGTTCAACTAAACAAGCACACCACAACATCCATCTGTTTGTGTTTGAATGTGTTTTGCGCGCGTCTGTTTGGTTGGTTTCCTTTTTGCTCTTTATTAATTTCTTTATTGTTAACAAAAAGGGATCATGTCGCTTAGTAGACCCAAGTTTTTCACTACCAATAAAAGAGGTATATATCACATTTTGAAGTAAAAAATAAGAGAAAAAGGGGGAGAGAGATTATTATTTCTTGGTTGCGGGGTGAAACCATAATACTGTGCGTGCGTGTGTTTGTGTGTGTGTATATGTGGAGATACGTAAAACCAAAACAACTAAACTTGAATCATATAGGTGAAAACTATGAACTCAAGTCAGAGCTCAATAGTGAATATCGCCATCATCGTAAAGATGCAGTGAAGAAAGTGATTGCCAATATGACGGTTGGTAAAGATGTTAGTGGTTTGTTTCCCGACGTCCTTAAGAATATGCAAACAGAAGATCTCGAGTTGAAGAAATTAGTGTATTTATATCTTATGAATTATGCCAAAACTCAACCTGAGTTGGTTATTTTAGCTGTGAACACCTTTGTCAAGGTAGGAAAGAAATAAACTATTGAAAAATGGTTTCAACTAACGAGAAAATAGGATTCTGATGACCCAAATCCTTTGATTCGTGCACTTGCTATTAGAACAATGGGTTGTTTAAGAGTAGATAAAATTATCGATTATCTCACTGAACCTCTTCGTAAATGTCTCAAAGATGAAAATCCATATGTTAGAAAGACAGCAGCTGTTTGTGTTGCCAAGCTATATGATCTCAACCCCGAGTTAGCTATGGAACAAGATTTTGTTAATTCTGTAAAGGAGATGGTTTCTGATGTAAATCCAATGGTTGTTGCAAATGCGGTTATTGCATTAACTGATATTAATGAAGCTTCTCCTCAACACAACATTTTTGAAATCAATAGCAACATTTCCAATAAATTATTACATGCCCTTAATGAATGTACAGAGTAAGTAAATTGAATTAAATTTACGTATATTTGTATATGTATATCAAATCCTAATTATATGTATTTTTTTAGATGGGGTCAAATTGCTATTCTGACAGCTATTGGTGATTATAAAGTATCAAATGGTAAAGAAGCAGAAAGTATTTGCGATCGAGTTATGCCTAGATTACAACACGCAAATGGTGCTGTTGTATTATCTGCAATCAAGGTAATATAAGAAATTTACTGCCAAGATTTAATGAAAATTAAATTATGGAATAGGTTTTAATGATTAATATGAGACATATTAAAGAAGAATCCTTTGTTAAATCAATGTGTAGAAAAATGGCGCCTCCTTTAGGTAAGGAAGTATTAATAAAAGGATAGGGGATCCATATAAATTAATGTTTTACTATAGTTACACTTCTTTCAAGTCCTCCCGAAGTTCAATATATTGCATTACGCAATATTAGTTTGATTCTTCAAAAAAGGCCTGAAGTTTTGAGTAATGAAATTCGTGTATTTTTCTGTAAATACAATGATCCACCATATGTTAAAATGGAAAAACTTGAAATTATGGTTAAATTATGTAATGATCGTAATGTTGATCAATTATTGAGCGAATTGAAAGAGTGAGTTTTTTATTTTTATTTAATAATCGATCTATACCATAAATTAACCTCTTTTTCTAGATATGCAAATGAAGTAGATGTCGAATTTGTACGTAAAGCAGTGCATGCTATTGGTCGTTGTGCAATTAAAATTGATGAAGCAGCCGAACGCTGTATTAATGTCTTATTGGATCTAATTAACACTGGAGTCAGTTATGTTGTACAAGAGGCTATCGTTGTAATTAAGGACATTTTCCGTAAATACCCTCATAAATACGAAGGCATTATTCCTACTTTATGTGAAAATCTCGAGGCATTAGATGAACCAGAAGCCAAGGGATCATTGATTTGGATTATTGGTGAATACGCTGAAAGAATTGATAATGCAGATGATTTGATCAATATATTTTTGGAGAACTTTAAAGAAGAAAATCCTCAAGTTCAGTTACAATTATTAACCGCTACAGTTAAATTATTCTTGAAGAAACCAAATGAGAATCAAGATCTAGTACAACGAATCCTTCAAACTGCAACAACAGAATGTGATAACGCTGATATTCGTGATAGAGCTTATGTATATTGGAGATTACTATCTACTGATCCTCAAGCAGCAAAGGTATTTTTTTTTTTGTGATTGTACTACAATCAAATTTATAAATCCGTTTGATAAAATAGGCTGTGGTATTATCTGAGAAACCTCCAATTGCTGGTGAGAATGAAGGAATTTCACCTGCATTACTCGAGACATTATTGTATGACATTGGTACTTTGGCATCAGTTTATCATAAACCTGCAGAAACATTTATTGCAGGTAAAAAGTTTGGTGCTGATAATGTAAGCAAAGCCATGACAGAGTAAGTATTGATCTTGTTATCTATGTATTTGTATTAAATTACTTTATTTAGACATGCGGAAGAAGATGATATAAATGCTCCTCCTCCTCAGATACGAGATGCTATCAAAAATAATGATATTGGTAATTTGCTTGATTTGGATTGGGATGAGCCATCTGCCGAAACCCCAGTATCACCGATTTTACAAAACAATGCTCCAGGTAACTCATTTAATGATTTGCTTTCACTTGGTGGTGGTCAATCGGAATCTGCTGCTGCACTTACCTCTTCTTCCAATAATAACATGGATGACATTATGAATTTATTTAATTCTGCCAGTTCTCCACCTCAACAACAACAACAACAACAACAATATCAGTCGCCAATGAATGATTTTACAAATGATTTATTCGGTGAATCATCCCCTCAACAAGCTAAACAAACAACTACAACAACACAGCAATCAAAGGACCCATTTGCTGATTTATTCTAAATAAAATTTATTGGTCAGAATTTATAAAGACCTTTTTTTTTAAAGAAATAAACTGAAACCTCTAATGTATAGTTAAATTATTGAATGCAAGTAATATATTTGCTGCACATGTGAAATTTATTAATACATTTTTTGAAGTTTGACTAAATAATTTTTCGGTTTGAGCACGAACCCTCTCTATTTTTTTTTTTTTTTTTTTTTTTTCAACAGATCACCCTGGTTTTCATAATGAGATTTTAAGCTTTTTTGTATTCCAAGGAATAAAAACATGTGAGTCGCACAGTGTTTAGATGTGTTGAGAGCACAAACATTTATATTCACACATTACAAAAGTCGTACAGAAAAATTATTTTATAAATTTGATAGTTTTTTCTTCTTGGCTTTCTTTTTCTGCTTTTTCATTATTGTGTTCATATAACAAAAAATGACTATATCAAATCTGAAACATGGCAATTTAATGCAACAAAATGCTATTGATGAAATCTTGGAGAAATTTCAAGTATCCAAAGAAAAATTAAATAAACTGATGCACGGCGTTGGTTACGAGATGAAAAATGGATTAAAATCAAATAAACCTAGTAATGATTTAAAGATGATTCCATCATTCGTAACAGGTTATCCTACTGGAAATGAAAAAGGAACATATCTTGCTCTCGAAATTAGTGGCGTAGATATTTATGTTTGTCAAGTTCGATTGAAAGGTGAAGGTGGAAAGTTGGCTATTAACCAATATCAATACAAAATTCCCGATCATCTAACTGCTGGTGATAGTATAAGTACTTTAATCGATTATATAGCTGATTGCGTGGCCGATTTTCAACATCGAGTTGGCTCGACACTAGAGATGGTTTATGCGATGGGAATAAGTATGGGATTTGCAGTACGACAAACAGGTCTTGACAAAGGTTTTATTGTTGCACTGGAACATGGATTTGAATATCCGAATGCAATTGACAGTGATGTAGTTGATCTATTTCATCAAAGATTCAAAGCAAAAGGTTTAGCTATAAAAGTAGTAGCAATGGCAAATGGTAAACTATACATATTTAATGATATAATACATGTTCTTTACTGATCATTTTTTCTTTATGAAGACGCCGTATGTACACTGTTGGCTCACGCATATCAACATCCATCTACTAGAATTGGAATTGTACACAGTGCAGGAACCAATTGTGCCTATTACGATAAGGTGATAAATATGGAAAACTTCTTGGAAGAGCATAAAGATCAAGTATCTCTAATGAAATCTGATATGATTATTAATACAGAATGGTGTAATATAAGTTCAAAATACTTGCCCACCAACAAATTTGATGAATTAGTTGATGCCGAATCAAATAATAAGGGTGTTCATGCATTTGAGAAGATGGCTACAGGCATGTACCTTGGCGAGATTGTAAGACTGGTACTTGTTGAGTTTGCAGATCATCAGATCCTCTCATTTGATATTAATGATGAAGAATGTTTACTTCGTATACCATATCAATTCGACACTAGTTATATGTATGTTTGTGAAGCTGATGATGATGGTGTTTTAGAAGGTACTCGAGTTATTTTAGAAGAAATGTGTAGAACTGGTGAAACAAACTTAGTTGATCGAGAAATTGTCAAAAATGTATGCCAGCTTGTTGGTCATCGAGCTGCAGTTTTACTTGGTGCAAGCATAGCAGGTGTTGTAGAATACATGGTTTCTAATGGGATTGGTCTAGACTCACCTGAAGGATTTGCGATATGTAAGTATATATTCTTTTTTTGTAATTTATTACCATGTATTTACTTTATTTTATAAAACAGCTATCAGTGGAGAGGTATACAAAGATTATTCTTCTTTTCATCCTCGTGTTTGTGAAACTCTAAAGACTTTAATTCCAGACGAAGTTGCAGCAAAGTTATCAGTGGGAATCGTAAAACATTCAAGGATTGTTGGTGCTGCCATTGTTGCAATGATGGCTGAAAAGATCAATACCCAATATTAAAAATTTACATGTATACATTAAATCTAAAGAAATATACCCCAATTTTCCATATATGGTATGTCCTCTTCCTCTTCCTTCCCTATATAATACCATTTAAATTGCTTATGAAATCAAAGAATACATATATATATATGAATCACCAAGATATATTATATTGAAACTTTATGTAATACTTTAGGAGTGTATCAATTTCATATCTTTTTGTATGCTCCTAGATTTTTTTTTTGTACTTGTTCTGTATTTTATGTCTCCCTTCTTCTACTCTCTCCTTATTTGAATTTTCCGTATATATATAGTCAGAAGGGAGAAACTCCTGCATTATGTGTATGATTTCCATTGATAAAACAATCCCCTTACTATCATGTTATTTATAAAAGTGTAAACGTTTTATCTTGTGTTTTCTCATTGTTGTTTATCTTATTTGATTTGTTAATTCGATATGTATGTACATAAAATACTGTACATGATATAATGCACAACATGTATGATTCTAACCGACTTTTATTTTTATTTTTTTGGTATATGATTGTCAGATCAACATCACATATATTATACGGTTCCCTCTTTATTTTATCTATATATAAATCAATAATTTTTATACATTTCATCTTCTTTAGTTTTTCCTTTTCACATTATATATATATATATAAAGAAAATGACATTTTCAATCCGTAAAACCTTTAATATTTCAATTGCTTTCGGTTTACTTGCATCCATGGTATCTGCTTCAATGATTGAAGATTGTAAGCCCGGTCATGTCGCTATTACCTTTGATGATGGGCCTTATGATTTCACCTCTGCTCTTGTCGATTTGTTAGATAGCCATAACGTGAAGGCTACTTTTTTTGTTAATGGAAAAAATTTCATGTAAAAACAGAAATGTATAATTTTACGTTAATTTTTTATATTTATTATTTAATCGTATAGTGATTTGGAGACAAATGAAGAAGGTCAAAGAGCATTAAAGAAAGCTTATGAATCTGGTCATCAAATTGCAAGCCATACTTTGTCGCATAAAGATTTAGATACAATTTCTGGTGAAGAATTTGATTCTGAAATTACAGATTTAGAAAGAATTGTTAATAATCTTATCGGTGTCAAGTAAGCATTGAAATCAAATATTTTATATTTACTAGGAACTAATCGATATGATAGACCTGCTTGTAAGAATATTGTCCTATAATATGCATTAGGTATATTGTAATTAACACATCTTTTTGTAGTTATCCGTCCTCCATATGGTAACGCTAATGATGAAACCGTTTCTAAACTTGAAGAAAGAGGTTATTCCGTCATTAGATGGTCTACTGATACCAAAGATTATGATACTCATGATATTCAACAAGAGATGGCTAATGTCAAAAACTCATTTAATTCTTCTACTATTGATGAAGGTTTTATTACTTTGTCTCATGATGTAAGCGGTTGATATATTTGTATATAGATATATGTTCATTGTAATAACGACTTGTGTCATAGGTATACGAGCAAACTACCACTGAATTAACTTCTGCTTTAATCGAATATACCAAATCTCAAAATTTTCAATTTGCTACAGTTGCGGATTGTAAGTTAATTATTACTAGCACATGCACTCGATCTAATTATTATTAATTCCACTAGGTATTGGTAAAAACCCTTACCAGTAAAAAGGTTGTTTATGTGATTTTTTTTTTTTTTTTTTTTTTTTAAAAAAAAAAAAAAGAATTGTTTGATCTAAATCAAGCAATGTAGCCATTCTGTTTATTTATTTAATAGAAAGAGATTTTCTTTAATTTATAATTCAAATCTATGTATACATAGTAATTGATAATACCAAAATAAATATAAAAAACATTATCGTAATGTAACTATTACTAAATTTCTTGTTAGCCTAATGTACATGTTATGTTACTCAAAAGGGGTTTTTGTGATCATGTATTGATTATACATATGTTTAAAAATAATCATAACACATCTAAAAGCTTTTATGCATATTCTTAATGTCACAATAAACTAGTATTCATTTATGCGTTATTTCAACATTAAAAACACCAATAATAAATGTGCGAATTTGGGAATACTAAAAGCATTGCATATTATAGTAGATATGTACCATGGAGTAATTATAAAATCCATGCGCAGATATCTAATTTTAAAAGGTAACTTCTATTTTATTTTATTTTTTACCAGTAAAGCATGGTTACTAATGGCGTGTATTTTCATACTTAATTACTCCATGCATTTAATTTTCTATAGAATGGGGTGCTATTCCTGCTTCCTAACCAATAGTATCAGTTGTTATATATGTATATGTATATAATATAGGTGATATTACGATTTGGAGAAAACTGATATTACGTATATTCATGTAAGATTATATGTTTAATTGTTGTTATTGTATTTATAAAACGAAATGATTTGGTGCTGCTGTTGATTTGAAATTATGAGAAATGTGTTTACAGTACAGTTGAAATTTGATACCATCAAAGTATTTTTATATGCTATCATAATTGATGTATATTTTCTACGTTGTGGATTGTAATATATATGGTCTAAACTAATCTAACAGGTAAATCTGAGCTGTGATTTAATGGCTTTTCATACAAAAAAAAAATTACTGAAATGTTGAATATCTCGACTCACGCACAATCTATAGCAATTCTATTAAATTCTCAAGGTTTCTCTCAGTTTTTACTATTAATACTCTTAATTTCATACAATTTGAGAGATTTTGTATAAAACTTTCCAAAAAAAAATATATTTAAGCATATAAAGTCTGAAAATTCAGTTTTTGTAGCGAACATTTTGGACTACTTTTTCGGCCTTACCAACCCCTCATGATTTTGGTCAAAAAACAAAAAAATTGATTTTTGACCTCCAAAATGACCTTTAAATACCCTATAATGTGAGAACAAAATAAAGATGCTAATAATTGGAGTTAGACATAATCATTAGATCAAAGATTATATAGCCTAAAACTCCATTTACAGCTGAAAAACGTAATTTTAATTAAAGAATTTTAATGGAATAATTTTTGCTGGAGTTTTTTATGGTCTTGACATTGTTGAATAACGCGTAAGATTCTGTATATGACAGTATTTTTTTTGTTTTTATTTAATAATAAAAATAATTTAAATATTGAAACGAAAATATTTTTTTCGTCTTTTTGGCAAAATTTGAAGAAAATGAAAAATAATTTTTTGTAAATTAAAATTCCGGTATAAGCACTGAAAAGCTTAAAATTAAGAATTCTAATGATACTTTCTTCAATTTTAGTCAGTTTCAACACCTAAATCTTAGAATATTCTCAATAGATGCTGTTTTTCTATCTTATACAGCTATCATTCCTGGTCATTCACCCACTGTTTTAAACTTTTTTTGTCCTTGTTTATTAATAGTTTGTGATAGTTTGATATTTTTCTAGGAATGAGAAAAACAAGGGTTTTTTTTATATATACAAAAACTTTACGACTACATCTAATTTAATTTTTTTATGACATGCTTTCAACATAAGCAAGAGTCTTTTCCTTGACTCTTTGAACATCATCTTCAGTACCATGAGTCTTTTCAAACTGAATCCATTTCTTGAATAAAAATTTCATTTTCTTTGATGAAAACTTCATAGAGGCAACACGTTCAAACAAACGTCTATAAATATTGTACAAATTAATAAAGAGGTTCTATAAACAAAATCCATTTGATATGGTATTTACCTAGTCATTTCAGTATCACCAGTCTTAATTTCCATATCGATATAAATATTCCATAAATCTAAACGTTTAGGATAATTGCTCATTACACCTTCCAAAATAGTACGACCACGTTCAGCTTCACCATGCTTGAACTCTAATTGAGCAAACTTGACAATAGTTTGGACATGTTCATGCTTGGGCAAGACCTTTAAGCTCTTTTGAAGTAATTCACGAGCCTCATCGGATTTGTTGTGTTGAAGACAATAAAGTCCAAAACCTGTCCAGACTTCAGGAGATTGAGAACCAAACTTCTTGGTCATTTCTTCCCAGAGAGCTTCAGCCTTATCTTGCTTATCACTACGTTCGTAAATTTTGACAAGTTGGAGGTATACCTTGAGGGGTTCACAGTAAACTAATGCACGCTTAAACACCTCTTGAAGAGTTTCGTCAGTACCAAAGTTATTTTCGAGATTGAGAAGAGCGACCCAAACATTCATCTTTTCTTGTTCTTCACGGAAACTAATGGTCTTTAATGCACGCTCACCAATATCACGAGCTTTAGCAATTTCAGATAATTGAAGTTGATATGCCATAAAGTTGATCCACAAGTATGAAGAGTTGGGAGAGCCAACCAAAAGACGTTCAAAATCACTGGCTGTTTGAGGAGCATTGGTGTTGAGCTCAGCTGTCAAATCTTCGACCTCCTTCTTCTTCTTTTTATCCTTGGACTTATCATCGGATTCCTCATCATCGGATTCCTCTTCTTCATCACTAGAATCAACTCTGTTATTAATGCCAGTCCAATCAAAGCTATCGATGTTCAAAGCAGGTGCAGAAGCTGACTCTTCCTCATCTTCTTCGTCTTCATCGTCGTTGTTTTGTTCAACTTCTTCATCGGAATCAGCATCTTGATCATCATCAAAAGTAGCATCTTCCATTTCCTCATCGGAATCGTCAACTTCAGGCATCTCTTCATCACTGTCAGAATCCTCAACTTGTTGTTCTTTTTTACTTCCTTTGGCAGGGGTAGATGAAGAACCTTCAACAACACTTTTCTTGAGAGAAGCTTCAAGACGCTTCATATCGTGATCAATGTAGATAATCTTGGCCTTGACAAGTTGACCGAGCTTATAGATATCCTTCCATTCCTTGACGAAAGAATCAGATAAATTGGCAATCTTTATACGAGCAGCAATAGAGTGATTTAGTTTTACAAAGACACCAACAGCAGCAATGTTACTAACATAACCTTCATAAACTTGACCACGCTTAATATCTTCAAAGCTCTTGATCTCATTAGATTCAATATCGGGATAGATACGAGAAGGTCTCAAAGAGACATCAACTTGACTTCTTTCCTTGTTGACATTAATAATAGCAATACGAACAACTTGACCTTCGGTACAAGAGGCTGTGGGGTCTTCGCTATAAGTATCAGCAATATCAGTTAAATAAGCTTTACCAGCAATCTTGCTAGTGATATTGACAGAGACACCATTGACCTTGTTGGTATATTTGATCACAGCGTTCATAACTTGACCTTCTTCTAAATCAGAAATATCAGTGATACGAGGAGTCTTGGGATCTTCAGCGTTCATGAATTCGATGGTGTTTTTGTTGGCATCAACACTAAGGGCAACGGCACGAATAGCTTGACCACTAACGAAATGTTTGGAGAGGTTGTTACAGACATTGGGATCAGAAGAAGCTAATTGCTTTTGCATAGTACCAGTAGTATGTGATCCAACACTGACACGAGCGTAAGCGGCATGGATATCAGAAATGAAACCAATGAATTCATCACCTGCCTTGATATTACGGATTTCACGAGCACTTTCATCATTATCGCTTTCAAGACGAAGGGAGCAATCAACATGCTGCTTGACCTTGGCAGCATGAGTAATGGGCAAATAAGTATTGAGTTTAGTGTTGCGAACACCCAAAATCTTGACTTGAATTTCTTGCTTTGATCTGAATTGACCCAAAGGAGATTTAGGGTTCTTAATTTCGTCAAAAGAGTTGTAAACTTCAGAAACATGAACACGACCTTCGAGTTCGTTGGGAAGAGAAAGTGTAATGTGGTTCTTCTTGATAGATTTTATAGTAACAGTGATGATTTTACCGGGAGCAAGAGCATCATTCTTAGCATCATGCTTAGCATCGAGTTTAGCCTTCTTTTCGGCTTGCTTTTCAGCCTTCTTTTTAGTGTTGATGAAAGAAACAAGCATTTTATTTTCCTCAGGATCAACCTTTAATACAGTAGTCTTGACAGTTTGACCAACATTGAAGATTTCACCCAAATTAGCAACATGAGTTTCAGTCATTTCACCACCAGGGGCAAAAGCAGCCAAATTATTATAATAAGAGACAACACAACCATTGTTCTTGATAGCAATAATAACACCGTGACTAACATCATCTACCTTTAATTCGTTGATGTCCTTGAAAATGGGATATTCACTATTGATCAAAGATTTCTTGAGGGTCAAAAAGACCTTTTGCTTCATCAAATCAACCTTGAAAACACGACATTGAATCTTCTTACCAACCTTGAACTTAAATTCAGGACGAGTAAGCTTGACATCAGCCATGTGCATAGTAGGAACAAGACCACTAATAGACTTGGAGACCTTGACAATGATACCAGCAGGAATAAGTCTCTCAACCTCACATTCAACCATGGAACCAATCTCAATATCAGCTACACGCAAGAATTTCTCGGCCAAAACACTAGGTTGCAAGGTCAAAACAAGTACAGCATCAACAGGGTTATAGGTCAAAACACGAGCACGATGAGTGCTGCCAATCTTGAATTTACCAGTGGTTCCAGAAACAGTAGCAATGTGTTCATCAGCAAGACGAGAAACATGGACATAACCAAATACACCAGAAATACCATCCAAAGTAACCCAAACACCAGTGTTGTTGACACGAGCAATTTGAACCTTTTCTAAGAAAGAACCAGCAGGGAAAACTTGAGCAATGAATTTGTCAGATTTCTTATCACCGGCGACGGTAGGAACATCTAATTCTAAAACATGAGGAAGAACAGAACCACCAATTCTCTTTTCTTCAGTATTGAGGATAGTAAATAAAGTACGAAAGTTGATGTTTTGTCCCAATTTGTATTCCTTTTCAATATCTTGAGAAGCAGGAATATGAGATTGATCGATAGTAGTTGGGTAGAGACCTTGCATCTTTACACCTAAACCATTGCCTTGCACAGCATCAATAACACCGGAAACTAATTGGCCGGGAAGTACAGATGTGATGCGAGAGAAAGGATCTTCAACGACGGCATGTCCAATCTTGGTGCGATCAATAGTGACATTAGCTGTACGAGCATCTGTCTTTTCAATAGCACATTCAACATATTGACCAACAGCAAGTTCTTCATTGCGATTGTATTTTTCAATGTAACTTTTTGATTCTTTAAGAGGTAAAAAGCCGGCTAAGTCCTTGACACCTAAATCTAAAATATAACCATGATCTTCAACACTTTTGACAGTTGCACCTAAAGTCTATAATACAAAATAGGTAAATTTCAAAATTTATAATACTTAAATTATATAAAATACATACAACACCAGAGGTAATATCAACCTTGATTATATCTTCATTGACAAGACTAGGCTTCAAACTCAACTCAATAATCTTCTTTCCATCAGTTTGGATTGAAGTAACCTTACAGCGAACCCATTGACCAACATGGAACAAATCAGCCAAGTTGGGTAAGGCAGTAGCTTCTTCTTCCATATCCTCATCTTCATCTTCGTTGGCAACTTTTTCGACAATAGCTGTGATGGCATCAGAAATTTCGGTGATGGGAACAACACCAACAAGTTGATGTGGTAATGAAACAAACAAATCCAATTCATTAATGTGAGAAATACAACCCAAAAATGCAGTTCCAACAGTCAATTTCTACAATTGAATGTAAGTATCTAATATTGTCTTTTATTGTTTTTGAAATTGTTACCTTGAAATTTAATTGTTCAATGTAAGTTTTGTCAGATTTAGGCTTTTCTTCTTTGACAGCAGCAGCCTTTTTAGTTTTCTTTGAGGGCTTTCTCTTCTTCTTGGCGGGTTCTGCATCGTCAGTAGTTGTAGTAGATTCTGAAGCTTTGCTCTATATTTTTTTTTTGAAAAAAAAAAATTTATATATATACATATATATTAGACACTATCAATTTATATACAGATTGCAAAATGCTTTACCGAGGCAAAAAGATCCTTAGCGACCTTGTTTGAAATTTCTCGGTGCTCAAGAGGGGTCAAAGCACTAGCACCACCACGGGGAAAGCTTTCCTCGGTGGGAGCAGCGATTGTTACTGCAGAAGCATCGTTTTCGCTTTTAGCGCTGATCTTTCTTTTACCAGCCATGATTAAATCTTAAAAGAAGGTTTTCAATCATTGCTTCTTTTTTTTTCATAATATTTTTTTTTCTCTGGAAAATGTGAGTTTAGGATAAAAGGTCACAGTGGCGTGCCCCTTTTGGGTTCTTTGATCATGCACTCATGCCTCTTGAACACAGTTTTGATCCAGCCAACTCATCGGGATTTGTCCACAATTCTGACTTCCATATATGGCTATATGTCCACAATATAGAGACAAAATTAAAAATCTATGATACAATAGCATAAAGATGCTTTTTAAGATATAAACACAATAAATCTAAATATTTTGTACCAGATAATTTTTGCTTTTCAAAGAAATGTTGACTTTTCATCAAGAAAAAGCGGTTTCTATTCCAAATATTTGGTCAAAATACGCAAACTGAGTGTAAATAATAAATTCTGTTACTGAATCTGAACAAATGATAAAAATAATTAAAATCTTAAATACACAACAAAGTATGTAATAAATTAGACCAGCACTTTAATCTATCATGCACGTATTTGAGCTTTATATTAGATGGTATAAATCTTAAAAGATGTTCTCTCTCAATATTCAATGCAAAATTGAGGTGAACTTTTGAAGGGCTTTTAGCATTTTCATTTGAATGATATACAAATGTTTGGTATTTCACTTTAAGGAGTAATGGTCTGTATAAGTATTCGTAGATCGAGGTATTGCTTGTAGCTGTAGCTATAATTTTTTGTGTAGAAACCTGGAATATTGTGTAATTTATTGGATCCAATAAAAAGGACCTCGAATGCAGCACACTTCCGGTAACTGAAGTTACACTTTCCCGTAGAATTGCTATATTTTCAGAAAAAAAAAAACAAGGCGTATTTTGCAACTATTTTACATTTCTAGCCTTATTTATTGAATTCATGCGGCGTATTGTAAGATGATTTGGGCATGATCTGAATAGTTTTAAAGTTTAAGCAGCAAAAGTTCAAAAACATTTGCAATACACTGGGAAGATTAAATATGTTTGATCTTAAAGTGTTTTGGTAAGCTGTACCTGCTATAAGCGCCTAATTCCATAAATCAAATACAAAACAAAGATGATTACTAATAAATCTTCATCTTCAAAGCCTTTATCATTGAATTTGTTCCTTTTAGGAACACCAATAAAAAAAATAGCTTTCTATATTTTTTTTATTGTAGAAGCAAAATAGTTATACGCTATTATCTTTAGTTTCTTTCTAATTAATTAACGAATATATATATATATATATATATATAATTAATTTATAAAACCATATCTTGTTTGGATTTGCTGCACTTTATAATGGACAAACTTTATTAAATTGCTCTGATACACTCTAAAAAAGCTACAATCTAAAATTAAAGTTTATTTTGATATTTTTATGTAGGTACTAACGCGAGTAAAATTTGAGTTTTTAAATAGTTGGATATTCGTAGTATTCAACCATCAATACCAAATTATGCCCTCTTTTCTACAACTAACCTCACACAAACACTTTTTAGGATATACTTTAGACACTGTTAAATACGTATAAACTGATAGCACTATGACAATAAATCCTAAATGTATTTTACATCTTACGAATGACTCTAAAACAGGTAAAATGCGCTGCTTTTTCCTTTAAAAATTGAGTCTCACTTTTCATCCCTACTTAGCTATTTTTTCACTAAATAGCACAAAGAGAAAACTTATACGCCAATGTATCTGAGACGTTCAGCTTTAATCCAAAAACAACTACACAGAAATATACTTTACTTTTCAATTTAGTTAGCCTTTTCAGTGCTAACGTTTCAAACTTTCACCATTAAAGATAAAAACTTTGATCCTTGATATCTCTACAAATAATTAAGTTACATAAGCACTTTCTAATATTAAAACATACTTTTTTGAGGTGCTTTATAACATATCTGCATATAAAAAATTTCGAGCCACTTTTTTTTTCTTTCATTTTTTTGGCTTTTCTTTGTGGCGTATTTCGGCATATTCGTTACATTAAACAGCAGTTATTTTCTGCTCATATTATAGAGCTTAATGCTTTCTATCAGGTCCATTTTAGTTTTTTTAAAAAATACTGATTTTTCGTAGAGATATCCTCAAAAATGCGTAAAAAAAGAATATCCTCGATTTTGCTCCCCAAAAAGACGAATATACCCTCGTTCCAAATTATGGATTTGAAAAAAAAATGACTAAAATCTTGTTTTCTCTACGAAAAATGTAGCTAAAAACTTCATCAATAGCTTAATCGATGGATAATTTAGCTGAATATTATATAAATTAAATAAACTTATAACATGCTTATAAAAAGTGGTATGTACCTTCAAAAAATCTTCAAAATTTTAATCGCATTTTACACAAAAATTTGCGTGAAATATTTGTCTAAATCTAGAACTGGGCTAGAAGTACTTAATAAGCTAGTTTAACTTACTTTGCAGTTCAGGTGTTATTAGACACTTTTGTTTTTTGAATCATTTTTGATCAATTTATCATCATCAAATCAATTTTGGGACTCATTTATGATATTATTTAAGCTGTAATGTGAACCAATATTTTGATTATCTTGACAAAAAAACTGTTATTTTTTGCTAAATAAAAAAGGCAGAGTAGCGTTCAACGGGACCAAGCGAATCTGATACAGAGGGTTAAGCTGTTGCTTTTCACCAGAATGAACTTCAAAAAAATGGATGAGCATAATATTATTAAATCTTTTAAATGAAATGTATCTTAAGAAGTTAATACTCATCACAAAATGGCTTAATCCTTGTCTTCAGTATGACTTGCTGTCTAAATGCCTGAGTACTGTAATAATAAATCGAAATTAGAAGTGCAATCCACATTATCAATTACTCATTGAAGGTAAGATTAGTCTTAGAATTGTTTACATTTCTTGCATGAATGCTGATATTACCGATGATGTAATGGAAGTTGGCCAAAGGCAAAAAAAAACAATAAATAATCCAAAGTAGGTGTGGCATGTTTTGAGTTGTTTAACCTCAATTTTGGTTTTTCGTTTTGGTTACTTACACTACGAAGTCTGTTATCATCAAAAAACTCTCCAGCTCTCCACCCTTCAACAGTAGTGAAATCAACCTCAGCATCTTCCTCTTTCTCTTTTTAAATGGTGTTTTCTAGAACGTCCTCGACTACAACGGGTACATCAATAACATCTGCAGTTAATAACCTTTAGGAAACAGGGACCTCAACAGGGCCAAGATACTTAGAAGTGCCTTATTTGGTAGCTAATGGAATTCTAGGTACCTCATCCAAGACAACGTCCTATAGAACGTTGTTATTTGACCTCTGAACGGCCAATTAAACTCCCTTGAAGCTCAAAAGGGGAGTATCCCAATCATACTTATCGCATAAAATGCTTTCAACTTCTACGTTGTCGATAAAACGTTTACTAATAGACACAAGATACAAGTACGTTAATAGCGAGTTCACTGTTAGCTGGAGACATGACTTTTAGAATTTTAAATATAAAGTGTCAAAATTTTAAACGTAAGATTTAATAAATGGTTAATAAAGAAAATGACTGCACAAGATTTGTAAGAAATAGTACTGCAAGAAAAAATGTATAATTTAAATAAAGCAACTTGTTTAGATTAAAGTATGCACAAAGCCGAAGATAATATTTACATAATATCAACAGTTCGTCCCATTTAAATTCAAATTTTATGTTACATTTATTTGTCAGATTACTGTTCGATTGATAATACCTTTATGAAGTTTCATGTTGGATCAATTCATTTAAATTAATAACACGGCACATTTAAGTTGAGCTTATTTCATACAAGCAAACCTAATAAACAACCCACTTCCCCGACCTTACGTTAGAACAATAAGAGCAAACTATACATGTTATCCTGAACCATTGGCTTGCTTCTTATCAATAAGAATTTGTAAATCTAAAAGCGCATTATCTTACAAATTACCATAATGTTCTGTAGATGCAGTGGTTTTAAGGTCGGATATTTTATTTTTTAGTTGATACTAATTTAAGATTGCCATATAGTAACGCTTATACTATCACACTAGGGAAAAAAACATGAAGGTAACAGTTTTAAAATTTGTGATTTTTTGTTTCTTTATGTAAGATTTTTATGAATAAAATTATACTTGTTCAATAACATTTTTATGTAAAACAGATTTTGCAATGAGTGCCATGTATATGAAAAATCATGCAAAAAAAATTACAGACATAGTTACAGGGAAACAAATCCTAAATTTCGATTTAGTAAGATCCGTCAAATTTGGTTTTGGTAGTAGCAGACACTAGGACACCATAAAATATATGCATACATAATCAATCTGCATAAGCAATTGTCAAAAGTGGTTGCTTGGAAATCAATTATTTGTCAGGTTGATTAAGATGTTGTAAACTATCATGCATCTATAAATTCTGTAATAAATCAATTTGATGAATATTACCTGAATCAAATGTTGAGAGATTGTTATATGTAATTTATATTTAGTAATAGTTTAAATATAATATAGCAAATATGCGATGGCTAATTAGCAACTGTCAGTGTGTATATATGCTTGGTCTTTTAATTACTTTTGATCTAGATAATTGTTTCTTGAATACGATATCTTCTTTTTTTTTTTTTTTTTTACTCTATGGAGCAAGTACTGTTAAAGTTTAACATGTTCAATGAATCAAGGCATCATGTCAAGAATTGATAAATCCGGATTCTTTATTATTTTTCATTTTTGTATGCAACGTGTTTTTTAATTCTCAATAACTAATGTCTAAACGCCTACATACCCTCTCAATATTTACATTTTAAATTCAGACAAAATGAGCAAAATTTGGGACAACATGAAAATAGAATTGGGACGTAGTGAGAATAAAGTTTGGATATAAGAAATATAAGATTTGGATGTAATGAGAATTGAGACTTGGATAAGTGAGAATAAAATTGGGATGAAATGAGGATGAGATTTAGAGATGATAAAAAGGAGATTTAGTGGAAGATGCAATGGACATCATATTCTTGAATGCGTTTACATCTCGCTACCACAGTGTTCACATGTTTTACAGACAAGAACACCAAAACTTCAAGCATAAGAAGCTTAATAAATATAATGAATATATCGCAAAACCCTTGCTTCAAAAATCTCCACAATGTTATTCAAATAAGGAGTAGCAACTGTAGTGCATGCTTCTAATATACATTGGCTGTTTTCGGAAACCAAATATACTTTATAAATAATACTAGAGTACTTGATATGGAATGTATTCCAAGCAGGAATCATATCAGAAGGTAACGTTGCTCCATTGGTTGTTTTATAATTATTTGTTAATTGTCATATAGAGTACCAAAAGCTTTGTTTCAATATAGAATCTGGGATAATCTTATCTGTACAAATATTTAGGTCCTGGAAATCAATTGCCCGACGTCTTCACAAGCACTTATGATTCTTGACTCGATATTTGCAACAGACTATGATAAAATAATTGATCACTTTGTTTATAGTGAAAATAAGCACTATATTACTGTTTCTTGTCGTATTTTTATGTATTGCACATTTTATATAATATTACATGGTATTTTTTCAATTTCGATCATTTTGGGCATAAACTCAATATACAACTATAGTAATCGTCCAAATGTTTTCTTAAAATGTCTAAATTTTATGTGAAAATACTCTATTAAGAAAAAAAATGAGTTGTACAGCAACTATGTGAGAACTCCAACAGCTTTTTTATGATTTGGAATGCAACGATTGAGAAACATAACTCTTAACATATACCGTATAATAAGCCATTATCTATTGAGTAGTGTATGACGCAGCTTATATATACTCAATAATTGCATATATTAAATCATCCATTCTATAATAAACTGTAATCTAAATCTAACACCAAATATTTATTTGAAATATCTGAAACCAAAATGCTGAATAATCGTTGTGATTCTTTGTCAATATACAGGAAATTAGATACAAATTGTCAGCACAAGTATGTAATGACATGATACAACTTGGCGTTATCAGAATTATGCTAAACGGCAAAAAATAATATATAGTAATAATGGTAGCAACAAAACAATCAATACCGTTGGAAACTCATCTCTTTTAGAGACAAAAAATAAGTAAATGTGAATTGTAGTAAATTTTTATTTACGTTTTTGTAACTTTCTAATATTGGGAAAAGTTTGATTGTAATAAATTAAAGGGCAGGAGATGATAATTATAAAACAACATGAAAGGAAAGGAGTAGTAAGCGAAATGTGGCAAATGTATGTAATATAAACACTGATAACTGACCAGCAATATACAGTGCAAAAAATCGGTGAAAAAAAAAGGGAGGGGGGGAATAGGCGAAAAGAAGGAGGCAGTAATGTTAATTAACGAGGAAAAGGGGTTTAATAATAGTGGCTGATCATTTAAGAAGAGACCTTTGCATACTTTTTATATAATTTACGAGCAGCTTTGTCATTAGCAAGGTTCAAAATGGCCTTACCGACACCAGCACCATCAAAGTGATCGACACCATAAAGATCAGAAGCACTGTATTCAAGTTCAAATTCAACCTTTTCATCATCATTTGCTTTATCAAGATCAACATAATATTGATCCCAATCACGAATGGTACCTACGGGGTAACCATCGGATTTCTTGGTATTATAAGTATAAACACGAAGAGCTGGATTGTTCTTGGGAATAATAGAAGGTGCATTGAAAAGACCAACAGAAGTTTTACCCAATTCTTTTTTCATATCACTTGCATCAGAGTCACCAGCAGCAAGGAAAGAATAAGATTTACCGCTTGAAGAAGATGGAATTATAGCATTCAAATTATCATCTAAATATCATAAGTTTAATACAAGATATTTTTTTTTTAAAAAAAAAATACAAATAAACTAATACTTACTATTGGTATGTCCAGTAAAGTGACCAGAAATTGTACTACCGTATTTACCGAGCAATTTCATATATTGTTTGTAACAAGAAGACTTGTAAAGTTTGGAACCATCATCATCAATAGGGGGAACGTGACCCATCAAATAAAGTTGATGACCACTCTTTTTAGAATAATGCTTTAAGATATAAGTCAACCATTTCATCTCAATAGCAGCAGGACTACTTGAAGAACTGCAATCAGCAACATCATCGTTTTTTTCATAAAAATACATTGTATTCAAGTTAACAATGGTAAGTTTTCCTTTGATTACATCTTGAACGTAGTAACCACCAGAGGTGAATGCAGAAGTCAAATTGAGGCCAAGGGGTTCCCAAATTGATTCGAGTTTCTTGAAAATTTTGTCGTTCTTTTTGACATCGTTGTGATCATAAGCATCGTTATTACCAATAGTAGGAACATAAGGTACATTATCAGTATTATATGCCTTTTGAAAGTATTTCATAACTGTAGAATGAGCATCTACTACTTCACTTTGAGTTCTGGGCATATCATCATCACGATCCTTAAAAATCACAACAAGTTAGCCTCCATGTAACAGTGCGTTGTACAAATTAAATGAACTTACATGTCGTGCAGTATCACCAGTATAAATGATAAAATCAATGTCTCTAATTGATTCTTTGAGAAAATCAAATGTAGCATCGACAAGAGCTTCAGGAGAGTCGCAATCAGTACCTAATGCACCGTATTTACCGGATTCTGAGGATCGTTTTTTGCCATGCTTGTGGCAATATGAATCAGGATCGGCGCCTTCCAAGTATTTGGGGTCAATATGAATATCTATTATTAAAATTAGCTCGCATGCTATTGTTTAAACTTGTGCAAAAATACCTGTGATGTGAAGAAATTTGCCATGTAAATTAGAGCCTCTCTTGGTAAGAGGTTGTGCTTCGTTCATTGGGGCGGCATTGACTGAAGCAGCGTTTAAAAGGAAAACACTAAAAGCTATGTAAGTAAGAGATTTAAGTAAGACCATATTATTAGTTTAGTAGGTAATAGTTTAGTTGATTAAGTCGAAAAGGAATTGAGCCAAACCAGCTTTATATATATATGTTTTTTGACATTTTAGATCTCCTATAAAGGGGAGGCATTATAATGAAGTGCACAGAAAATCATCGCCACTTTCAAAATTGGTACCTTATTTAAAAAGTTACTTAATATGGTAATCAATTATATAAAAATGGTAATAACTGTAACCATTAAGCTTGCCTCTATTCCGCTTTTTATTACACAAAATAACATTAATTTACGTTATATATCAAATCATATCCCCTTTTTCATGTATACTCATTACGTTGAACAGGATCACTTTAGTTTCTTGTTAATTAACTGTATAAACAAAATATATTTTGAATAATTGCATATATCTGAAACGCTCTAAAAGATAACAATTAACTGTTCAGGGCAAAAGAAAAGAAATGCAGAGGAGTTTCTATTGCATCAAACCATGCTTCTCTACGCAATAAACCCATTTATATTTTTTTAAATGCTATAATTTTGCCTAATTTGATAGAATAAACACACACAAAAAAAAAAAAAAAAAAAAAAAAAAAAAAAAAAAAAAGTCAGAGCGATTAAAAATACAAACAAAAAATACCCTTCCGAGCGTTTAATTCATAACAAAGCCATTATGCATGCACTCAGCATGTATATTTGACATGCTTAATTGAATGACATTGGAATATAATATTAGATGCTGTCTGCAAATCAATACTATATTAATGGAAACATCTTGTAATCAATCAATGAGCTGAAGTTGTTGCCGGAATTTACTGCTTGAATATTAAAATTATTATAAAGCATTGCATCGTAAAATATAATGATTTTATATGATGCACTGATTAGGTTGTTTTTTTATCTACTTTTCTAAAATATTATAATTAGACTTAATTGATAAGCTTGATATCAAACAGAATTATTTTTTCTTTTGCAGAATTTTTAGTACCTAATGTTAATTTTAAGTTTTAGCTATATTCATACATACATATTTTTTAATGTAACACTAAATAATGGATTTTAAAATCAAAATATCGAAAGAAATACTTGTCTTTTATTCAGTTTGAACTATTTACTCGCAAATAGTAAATTTTAATTAAGATTAAGTAAAATTTGGTTTATTTTTGTTGTATTATTTACTCTGTTTCTGTATAAATTGAATGACTAGCAATTTAAATGGCGATAATGATGCGTTTATTTTACAGTTTTTACACTTTAAATTCAGACAAAGTAAGTAAAGTTTGGGATGAAATGACAATAAAATTGGGATGCAGTGAGGATAAAGTTCGGATGTAATGAGAATAAAATTTGTATGTTGCGAAAATT